>UELV01154229.1:0-20699 GCA_900490015.1 Megastigmus stigmatizans
TCTACGATATATATTGGCCTTGCAATAAAGGTCTTAAGACAACCATGGTTTCTTATGTATTTAGATAAAAAAGGCATTAACTCGGGCATTGACTAAATTTCGATACACACGTATCGCATATTTTCGAGTAAAGAATGTCTCTGTAAAGTTTCATTAATATTGGATTCCTGGACTCCTATTTTATTATTAATAATTAGATTTACAAATGAAAATAAGGTTGATTGGGAACGACATCCTGGATAGTACAAAAAATAAAAAATAGTAGTAAATAATTCTAAGTGTTATTCTAAGTGTTAGAATAAAATAAATATTCGACTGCATTAAGGTAGCTCTATGGGTACTCTCTAGTCTACTGACAGATGAAACGAAAAATTGTTTTAAATACTTTATAAGCGCGTTAAAAGTGTTTCCAAAATTTTTTCTTCATTTTTCATTTAGGTTTAATACCCTATTCTTTATTATTTTATTAAAATAAAGCATTATTGAAAACAATTCTCTGTTTATTTGACTTCGGTTTCATCCTGACACGAAAATGTGGCAACACTGGACAACAAGTATCCTTTCGCGCCAATTGTATGACGAATGATGCGATGTTGCCAAATTTCTATCACTTCCTAAACTAACCGTGAAAACAAGATTTTGCTTGTTTTTTAATAAATATCTTTTAATTTTACACGATAACCTATAATAACTTTTATATTTTTGAAAAGCTGACATATCAATCTGTTAAAAACTAGTTTTTCAATAATGGCATACACCGCTATCTATAAAAAAATCTTTCACTTCCTGTCTCTCAGGGTGCCTGTCCCATAAGGGCTAATGTTAAATACCTCAACTTTAATTTACAATATTTTTAATTTTTACACGATAACTCGCCTCAAAATTTATAAAGTATATTCAGTAAATCCTCCTGAATATTTCTACGTAATTATTTTTTATGTCTTAGAAAGTCGGATTAACCCTAGAGCTACCTTAAGTTGTAAAAAACTACTCCAAAATATGCAAAAATTTTCAATAAACAAGCTGCACGTGGACACACCTTTCTCCTCGGCATCAAATTACCTCTTTATCTGAAATAGGTAGGGTCTGTTCAGCGTTTGTCCAGTTCCATGAGTTCTATGAGAATCAATGCAATCTTTTCAAAGTAGTCAAAAATTGAGGTTATATAGAGGTTCCCAGTATGAAGACAAATTTATTTATGATTTAGATTTTACACAATGCTGTTAAATAATACAAACTTTCAGTGTATAAATGACGAATTAATAATATAATAACTTAAATAAGTAAAGTTAAAGTGAAAAGTTTTGTCCAGTGTTACGGTACTGAATTATTTGTCCAGAACTTGTCCAGTTTTTTTATGTGAACAAGCGTTTACAATGCAATCAATATACATGCAGGAAATACATATTTCAACTTTGTTAGTGTACGGTTATAACCTTTTCATTAACGAAGTAGCAATTTATACTTTTAAAAGAAAACTATGAACATCAAAGTATTCCAATTATTGGAAAATTTAACGTGTCCTGGACAATTTACTACATTTCTCATGTCGTCCCATGTAAATTCAGAACAATCTACTGGAATGGAAATGGGAAACTCACAGGAAATCTCAAATCCTATTGGTTATTGCATTTTTGTGGACAAATACATTCCAGAACGAGTTTCCCGATAAATTTATTAACGAGTAGGTGAGACCAAAATAATATTTAAAACAACAATCATCAACTTCGTATTGTGTAAATTATTAAAGAAAGAAAAATAATTAATATTTTTACTACATTTGTGTGCGAAATTTGATCGTTTGTCGTTCCTCTCGTATCTTGGCCCCCACGACTTCCACTCCGCGGGAAGAGTAAGGACAAGCGACAAAGATAACTTGGCCGCCATCTTGGAAAATCCCTTTTTTTCATTACCCCCGTGTAGATTTCGAACTAAATACTTAGGACTACGTGTACCTAATATACGTTCATTCGCTCGCTAGGCGATACATCGAATGTCGGCGTATAAGAGGGCACATAGTGCGAGCGAAAAATAACCTTGAAATATTGCAAACGAGAACTGTAAATTACAGATTCTAATTGAATTTACTTCTTTAAACGGAAATAAAATAACATAATACTACACATATAATTGTTATTAAAAAAAAAAACTGCTAAAAACTGAGCAGATCTAACTGTTGAAAATAGAGAGCGAGTTCTGTTATAAAAGTAAGGGAATCTGTACACATATACAACACGTGAGTGAGAGAGAGGGAGAGAGGGAGGAAAAGATCGAGAAGTTGTAAGATAATATCGAAGCCGAGCAGCGGCAGGGCTTCGAGTCCCAAACTCCCAACTCGCACGCGGCTTGTAGCGGTTAAATAGAAGTACACGCGGTTAAGCCGAAGCTACGTAGGAAAGCAGCGACGACGACGACAGGAGGATCGCCGTCGTCAAAGATCCACCGGGAAGATGTCGGAATCGGAGGAATTGGAGGTGAGTTCAATTAGGGTATAATGCAAATACATCTCTAGCCACACTAAAGTATAGCGACCTATTGCAAGACTCGTTAAGTCTGTGGCGCTAACCAATTTCAAGTACAACTACTTATACGCTTCCGGGTACATGCGATACTCGCACACATTAGTGCATTGGCAGCGGATACGGAAACAAGTCAAGCCGCAAAGCATAACAGTGCAAAAACGAACGGTTGGAGTGTGGAGGGAGATAATCTAATAATTTTTGGGATCGCCTTTGAAGTGTGTCGCGCTCTTGCGTAGAGTTAAGTACAAGTCTCTCGCGCGGGGGAAATTTTTTTCCAACTTGACGTGCGCTTTATATATGTACGTGTGCATTCATGAGTATTACAAGCGTACGAAGTCGCGAGTCGTTGCCTTTCTTAATATTTTTATGAGTTTTCGGTTTTTGACGATGCGAGGCGTCGTTGATTAGGGATCGTGCGAGGGTTAGAGAAAGAGGACGAGGTGACGATATAGGCTGCGTACGGGGTCGCGCGCGGAATGGAGTCGTCGGATTTGGAATTCGTGGTAACCTAAAAAAAAAAGAACCTGGCGCTTTTTTTTTATTGCAGCCTGTTGAAAGCTGTGATAACTTTACTTATAATTTTGTGAATAACTTTGCTTTTGAGTGGTGGCGTTTTTGCTTGGGCAGTGTTTGTGAACGTTTTTGACAAATTTTCTCTTATGCAGCTTATCGGGTAAGCCATTGTATAACTTTCCGCGAGTTTTCATTGAATGTGTATTTTTGTAGAAATTGAAAATGTGAATTAATCATTTTGTCATGAAATGAAGTACTACAGCAGGCTAATGATATTGATATTTGAATGACTTAGATATGATTAGTCAATAAATAGTATTATTGATTTTCTTTGATGCTTCTTTGTATTTTTTGAAAAAGCATGTGAGGATTTGTTTATTTTTATGCATTCCTATGCATATAATGTTTTGTTCCAGAATATGGTATTGAGTTTTCGAGTATCTGAGCTGCAAACGTTATTAGGCTTCGCTGGTCGAAACAAGTCTGGTAGAAAAAACGAACTGCAAACTCGTGCCTTGGAACTATTACGCCTTAGGTCACATCCTGTTCAATTAAAGATCCGTGAATTGTATAAAACTATACAGTCAGTTACAAAATTTTAATTTATGTACTAGAAAAATAATAATTTTTAATAATATTAAAATATTAAAATAAACTTATGCTCATAGGGCAGATCAACTTGCTGCACATCAAATGTATGGTCAAAGTGGCAGTGCAGCTGAGCAACAGATCGAACAAACCATGCATTCCAGAAATTATTTTACAAGGTTAGTCTTAAAAGATCTTTCGAAAAATGTTTGCATTAACTGAAGATTATGTTTTAGAATTAATATGACCATAATTTACTATGATTTTACTAGTATTTTATTTTATTGTACTCTATGCATTAAATGTATGTTATACTTTGTATGCATTAAATGTATATTATACTTTGTTTTTAAATTTAGAAAAAAATCAAAGTTATGTAAAAGATCTTTGGAAAAATGTTTGTATTGGCTGAAGATCAGGTAGTTTAAGATAAATATAAATATTATTTACTATGATTTTTCTAGTATTTTATTTTATTATACTCTTGTATAATTTCTATCTATAATTTACAATTAAAATTGATAATTTTTTATTTTTTAAAATAGACAAGGCCATGCGCAAGCCATGAGCCAGCAACAACAATCTCAACAATCCGTACCTCCAGCCAAAGATTTGCCTCCAGCACATCAGGCATCTATTCCACAGTCGCAAGTAGCTCAAAGAACAGCATCAGTTTATCAAACTCCTGGTTATACAAGCGTGACACCTCAGGTAATGAATTTAAAAATTTTTATTCATTTGGATTCTAAACAAACTACTTTTAATTTTTATTATTATTTTAATTTAATTTCAGTCACGATCAGCTAATCCAGTTTACCCATCAGTTTATGCATCTTATGCTCAGCAAAAAGTTATGCCTATTCAATCACCTTTACAAATTCAACCTAGCCAATATCCAGTTCATCCTGATGTTAAGCTCAAAAAACTGCCGTTCTTTGATATGCTAGGAGAATTACTAAAACCATCAAGTTTAATGCCACAAGGAACTATGAGAATTCAAGAAAATACATTTGTATTTCATTTGACACCACAGCAATCCACAGATATAGCCAGTTCGCGAGATTGTCGACAAGGTAGTAAAATGGATTACACTGTACAGGTAATATTCTGACATCAAATATTTTTCTTTTAATAGAATTTTGTTTTAAATAAATTCTCATGCTTAATTATTTTCATTAGGTTCAAATGCGGTTTTGCTTACAAGAAACTTCATGTGAACAGGAAGACTATTTTCCTCCAAGTATAAATGTTAAAGTTAATGGAAAACTATGTCCTTTGCCAGTAAGTTATTAATTTGATAATTAGTTTTATTATTCTTCGAAGTAAAAATTTTAATTTTTCAATATTCGATCATTTTTATTTTAGAACCCAATTCCCACAAACAAACCAGGTGTTGAACCAAAGAGGCCTCCTAGGCCTGTAAACATAAGTCCTTTAGTTAAATTATCTCCTACAATAGGTAATCAAATTAATGTATCATGGACTGCTGATTATGGTAGAAGATATGCGATTGCAGTTTATCTTGTTAGAAAACTAACTAGTTCAGAACTGTTAACACGATTGAAAAATAGAGGAGTTAAGCATTCTGATTACACTAGAGGATTAAGTAAGTATTAATTCATAATCTAACATAATACAACAGTTTATAATGAACAATTTCAAATAAATATATACTATTTTTAGTTAAAGAAAAGTTGAACGAAGATGCTGACAGTGAAATAGCCACAACATCTCTTAGAGTATCGTTAGCCTGTCCATTAGGAAAGATGCGTATGAGCACACCATGCCGTGCTTCGACATGTTCACATTTACAATGTTTTGACGCATCGCTATTTTTACAAATGAATGAGAGAAAACCAACATGGAACTGTCCAGTGTGTGATAAATCGGCGCTGTACGATAATTTAACAATTGATGGTTATTTCCAAGAAGTTTTAATTTCAAATAAGTTATTACCAGATGTTAACGAAATACAATTGCTTCAAGATGGATCTTGGGAAAATTTAGTACTTAAGAAAGAAAAGGACAAGGACAAAAGTGATAAGGTGGCAATTAGTCCATCCCGTGATAAGCGTGACGTTGATGTTACTGTGGATCTTGGTAAGAAGTGAATCATTAATAATTTTTCTAAGAAAGTGCACAAAACTCGACGTTCGATGCCTGTTTAACGTGCGCAAAGTGTAGGTATCCCGCATTTTAAAACTTGCAGCGCGCTTCGCTCGGGCGACTTCTTGATCCTCCGTAATATAATAACATATCTTTTACCGTAAACTTTTATCTAGTTTTGTGCACACGATATAAAAATAATATACTCAACTCGTGCGCGTAGGGATTCACCTATTTTGTGCACTTGTTGCACAATGTACTATTTCAATTATCAATTAAACAACTAAAATATCAGTTTTAGTATTTACTTTTTAATTCTTCTTTTAGATGAAAGTAATAATCATACATCGTCGACGCCTTCCGCACCTAGAGAGAAGAAACGTGCTCTTGTAATCGATTTAATATCTGATAGTAGCGATGATGAAGACACCAACATTTCACAAAGTTCAAGCAAAAAGCAGGCTATTTCTGTACCATCTAAGTCACAAGCTAGTGCTATAAGCAGTACAAGTGACTCTCCAGAATTGATGATCATTGATTTAGAATAAGAACTGAATTTATCATTTTAATTTCACAATACACAATGCGAAGTTGACGTACATAAGAAACGTTGATACACGCATTGAAAAATCACACGTACAGTACAAATTTCAGTGTATCAACATGTATGATGAAGGTTTTTTTTTCAAACCAATACTTATTCTGTATAATAATTCTTGTATTAATAAATATATTCTATACATGGTTAATACATGGTACATGTATGGAACAATGCATATAGAGTGATTGTGTGCAGAGGATTTTAAATGTTAAAATATGTTGTCTAAAATAATTCTATGTAATTTTATGTTTGAAAACTATGGGTAGCGACTAGAAAAAGAGTTGTTTTGAGAAAAACCTTTGTCACTTGTACAATTAATGTAAAAATAGTTACTAGCGGAGGTTCTGTTATAGTTGTAAGCTGCGAAACGAAACAAATTGACTTAGTTTTTTAATAAATTTAAAAGTATTTAATTTTACAAATTAATTACAATGATTGATAATCATTGAATTATTTTAGTACATTTTCACCGTCGATTGTATTAAAATATGCTTATGAATTAATTATTAAAAACATAAAGTATAGTCTTAAATTTACTGAAATGGTTTGTTTTTGTCAACGATCTGCATCCTTACTCATATAGGTAGTTTTTAAATGAGTAAAGTTTATATTTGAATTCATTCAAATTGTTTATTATTATTTACCAATGACAATTTTCTTAAGAAGTTGGCATACATGAAATTATACAATAAAATGTTTTTTGTGCGTCATTGTTCATGTTTTTGGTCGCATAAGTCCATTTAGTCGTAATCGAAGAAAGGCTGGGGTGGAAGCATGTAGTTTCCTTTTCGGAGGGGAATACTTGAGATCTGTCGATCCAGCGGCTCACGCGTATCATAGAGACTTGGGGCTTGGCAAATTATTCCCGCTGTTCCAACAAAACACGCCAGCGTGAAAATCCACAGGAAGAATCTGTCCAATACCATTGCTACGAATTTCCAATCCTCGATAACCTGTCAGATGTAAGGTACAATTTTTTTTAGTAAGAAAATCAAAGATAAAATCTTGACAATGTATTTTGAAGTATTTAAACATTTCTGAAATACTGGAAATATGTGCAAGATTAACATTTTTTATTCTCACCATATTGTGTTTACATAACTATTCTATTTTTCTTCTATCAATCTAAAACTCATCTTTCTAGATAAGCATCTAAAGTTTGGAAAAATTAAAAACTCTTAATTGTTAATTATGCAATTTCGTCCTTTGATTTGAATTGAAAATAATAGTTGCCTTTCCTTTTCCCACAATCGAATTATTATTTATACAATTCATACCTCGTTGTCCTTGTCCGCATCTTTGATGTGCTGAGCAATGAATCTGACTCCTTGTAGAGCTGTCATGATGTCCGGTGATAGATGCCTCGGCATCGTATTCTCGCTGTCTGTTACTAAACAAACAATAGGAAAAATTAATTCTCGATCTTACAATATCAACATCAGCTGTCACATTGAAAAGAGGGTACGGGGAAAAAACGGCACACGGCAGGTACATACAACAGGATCCGGTTCTCGAGACCTCCCTTTATATATGATAAAACTAGCCGCAGGATGAAATATAGAGACTCACCCGAGGCGTGTGGTATGTGGCGTATCTCCTCGTCGCGTATGTTCTTGTACGTGGAAGTGACGCTTTCGAAGCCATCGGGACTGTCCTTAGACTCGGACGGGTAATCGCTTATACTGTCGCGAAAACTGCGGAGAACAAGAAAAAAAAACCTATGTACCTATAGTATGCGGTTCATGTTGTGAAGAAGTGCGGGAGCTGATTACATCGGAGTTCTATTAACGATTCGAGTTGTCAGACGACACTTGAGATTAATTTGCGCGGCTAATGGGCGGATATATATTATGAGCACAAAAATAGAGACAAGAAGAGCGAGTTTATTTTCTGCTTAATATGAACTATAAAATAAACTATCGAAAGAGGTTTATTATATTTCATGAATTAAAATCAACACCAGCGATTAACTATATAAATGTTCTATTTTAATGATGCATTAAAATATTGATATACCTAATAAGCTTCAACTTCATATAATTAAGTTCGTTTACAAGAAATTTAACGTTTTCAAAGTAATTTATCAAAAAATTTCTTTACATTCCTTTTTATTCAGTAATTACCTAAAGTCCATTTCATTAGTGTAACCACTATCCAAGTATGTGTCGTCATAATCCGGTGTCGAATAAGGCGTTCGACGCATCATTAGGATGCGTGGCATCCAATGCAAGAACACCTGTTGCACCCATGGCGACATGTTATGAGTGGTTGGAGATCTGAATAAGAATTCAAATTTCATAATAATTGAGATGAATATTTAAAAACTAATTATAGCTACATTTTTTTTGTTTAAAAAATAGTTCACAAAAATATAATTTAACAATTTTCGAAGAAAAGTAGTAAAGTAATTACGTAATATTTCGTTAAAAATAAAATAAAATTCTAATATAATATTATTTTAATTTGAAGTACTAATTAGTAGTCGTATATTCAAGTAAAAAATCGGATTATCGTAAGAACAGAGATTCAAACAAAAGTTATCACTAACAGTTATCAATGATTTTTGTCTCATTAATGTTTGTTTTTTAATAGAATGCACCGAAAATTGAGTTTTAAATGGTTTTGAAATTTAGAACTTTTATACTTAGTCAGCAGAATTTTGGGTCTGTGTTTTGTTTAAAATAGTGTAGTAAATTGAGAAATATATAATAAGTAGTTAAACGCGTAAACAAAATATTGAGTTGAGTGTCCGCATAGGGACTATATAGGTATATAGTAAAGAGCAGAGAGAACGTGACAATCAACGGTTGAATTTGAAATTGAGAAGAGAGTGGAGGGGAGAGAAGAGGCGAAGAGCACAGATATAGCTATAATAATGTTATATGGTCGTCTTTGAGTGGGTTCATTTGTATACCAGTGGTTAGCGCGCGAAGAGATTTTACTACCACCTGCACTAAGAAAGAAATATGCAGATAGAACTATTTGTTGTAACATAAAAATTATGAGAAGTAGGCGCATAAGTATACAGTAAAAGTTGTACGATTCTTGATCTCTGCGAAAAATGATTTTGTTATGGTTGTATGTATTTTTTTGTTAGTGTGGGTTTAATAAAATTAGTGCTATGCATAATGTATTTAATGTATAAGAAAAATAGAGAAACTGGTAACAGTGAAGAATATAAAGGTGTGAATAATCAGTTAATATTTTGGTGTACTATGTGCATACTTCTGTCTTTAAGTATCTACAAAGTACTGTTCAGTAGCTTATAAGTAGTATACCAACAAATCTATGGAGATGCAGAGAACAGTCGTATTCGTACGAGTTAAAAAAGAGATCGAAGTAAAAAGGAACAAAGAGAAATGTCAACCGAGTACAATTTGAATATTTCTGAGTAATTTATTGATTATTTCCTTTGTTTTTTTTTTCAAATTTCTAGCGAATGTATCCAACGATTTGATATAGTTTTCTTTACTAACTATATGATTTTCTGATTAAGTACTGTATATTTCATTACTTATCTTTACTTTTGGTATTCCTATTTTTTTATATATATAATGAATTGATTTTCGTGGAATTGTAAATTATGTACACGCTGAGAAAAACATTTCTTCGATTCAATAATGGTTTCTTTGCCGAGCGCTGATGAAATTATTTTTTTTTTAAATCCATTTTTGATCTAAACAAAGTTTAATTGAATATATTAATTATTACTTCAATTAAATCATATTTTTTTTAATCAAATCAAATAAATATGAGCACCAAAGAATTTTAGGCAGAAATTGTAATTATAATACATAACAATCTTGCACGTAGGTATCGCCGACCTATCAATTATACCAGTCTGTGTGTTAAAAAGATCTAATAACGTCTGACATATCTATATAGCTACCAAGCAACTTGTACTGGTAATTTCAATCTTGTTTTGCAAAATAGATTGATTGCAAAGTGCAGGATTGAAAAATATTTGCGAAATACTGACCGGAAGTGAACGTTGAGAACACACACAGTTATCCATATAGACATAGTGACTAGAATCATGGTAAATAAGAGGTATTTGCCGAGCAACGGAATTGCCAGCGACGTCGGCGGAATAATTTCTGCCAGTAGTAAGAAAAACACAGTCAGCGACAGAAGAATTGAGGAACACAGTGATACCTGTTGGAAACACGCGATTTCTCGTTAAAAGCAATAAAAGTAGTTTAATCGATTGGCCGGTAGACGAATCAAATTGGCACTTACTTTTTCACCGGAATCGCTTGGCAAATAGAATACTAAAACCGTTAGGAAAGTAATACCCACGCAAGGTATTATAAGATTGACGGTATAAAACAGCGTCTTCCTTCTCATTTTAATATTAAAAGTAATATCTGCAACGTATACATATGTCTACATTAATATTTTTCCTTTTTAACAATAAAAAATTTTATTATGTATTTTTAAGAATTACTATAGGCATACCAGAATAGGGTTCCTTGCAGCAAGGATAATATTCCTCGTTCCTCGAGGCCGGCACCTCTAGTATGTCCCATTCGACGGACAGATAAAAGTCGCTCAAATCAATTCCCATCGCCACCAAATTACTCCCAGGCACTTGCTGCATGTGCTTCAAATCCACCTGTGCGGAAAAGGCCACGGAGTACATTACCCACGCACCAAAATAAAGTGAATACCGAGGACATTAATCTCTCGGGACACATACTTGCATCCCGGAGGCGTCTTTTTAAAGAGGTCAATTTGTAGGGTAAACATATAATATGTAAGGTAATACCTGCGCGCCGTTGTAGGTCCACGAGCCAAACTTCATGATGCAGGACTGCTCGTCGAAGGGGAAGTACTCGACGTTGATCTCGCAGGAGGATTTATAAATGGCCGGCGGTTTCCAGTAGACCTCGCCCGTGTACTTCAGCGTGGCCTTCGTCATCAGCGTCACCTCGTAGTTGCCGTCCGCGCTGCGTGACGTCGATACACGCGTGTGAGAAAACGTCGTATACATCGAGAATATATATATATATATATATATGTGCGTGTGCAGGAGGACGAGGGAAGAAATGAACAAAAAAGGGCGAGCATTAAAATGAATCAGTTTGAGCGCGCCAGGCATTTTTCATGCAGCTCGCGCGAGAGAATTCATGTACCTATATAGTTGCAGCGGCGGGGCCTCGCGGCGTTTGTGTATATATGTATAATAAGAAGTGCCCGAGAGAAATGAAGATGACGAGGCGGCGGGAGATCGAAAAAAAAATCATGTTGCGAGCGAAACTCGTAATTATTGGGAATTACATTATTTTTGAGGGGCGTAGGTGCTACCTTTTTGCTGCTGTCATATGCGTATGTGTCTAATATATATGTATAATGCATTCAGCTTGTAATTGGCGCTGATGTTAAAATTTATTATTTTTATCTGCATCTATACATACAGATTGACATGTGCATTGATATAAAAATTAATAGTTATAGTTGTATTAAATTTAAATCTATATTTCTCATGCATATTTAAATGCATAAAAGTTGTATATTTGAAGGCAACTTTTTTCGAATGATTCGCAAAATAATAAATTTGGATTTTAATTACATTATCAAGAATGATATAGCAACATTTTATCAGAAATGAAAACTGTAAAAATCTCTCGTTTATATAGTACAAGTAGGTTGCTACGCATATATTATTTTAATGGTTAATTTTCACTCAGGAGCATTTGTAGATTATTCATGGTACAGTTATGGTAATTGAAACTCGTTATCTTGGACAGTCATGTCATAATTGGTTAGATTAAAAGTGCATCAATCGCGGCAATGTATATGGTAAACATTGAAATAGCGTGTTCGCTGGATGTTCGACCGCTTGTTAAAGAAATCGACACATGAAAATTGGAGCTCAAAATTAAGAGGCGAGGAAAAAGAATAACAGGAAATAGTGGATGCATAGGAATAGATTGGGCAAAATCGTATGCAAGAGAAGAGACTCACTTATTATACATGACGATGTCGGGTAACCATATATTTTCCGAGGGCACGTATAACATCTCGACGCCGCCGTATTCCTCCGGGTCCCAGCGCAGCTTGTAATCGAACCATTTCTGTATAGGTCGCCGCGAGCGCAACGGCAAGTACAAAAGAGAAAGAGTTAATTATTATTTGCATTTGAGCAGCGGCGCTTGGCTATACATCGAAACGCGAGCAATTCGCCCCGAAAGTGTATTTAACGCGCTCGTGGTATATAATGATTGAGAAAAAAATAATAAGCGCGAAGGATGCAGGAACAGAAACCAGTTCGGTGCATAATATTAAACAAACATTCTATAAGGTCTTTCATGCTGTACCCGCGATCTCACTTTATGCGTGCGCGCGCTTATCGGCGTAACTACCAGACTTTAAGAATTTATGCGATCTTGCGAAATTCAGTTTACTTTTCTCTTTCGTGGGCTTAAAAGTCTGTATTAACGTATTATAAAGTTGAAAGTGCCAAAAATTCATTTATACCAAAGCTTATTATTTTTTATTACTGTATCAGAATAATTTATGAAAAATATAAAAGTAATATCTAAATAAGCTAATTGGCATATTACCTGTTCGACCCAAACATTCGTTGTCATCACCTGATTCTTTAAATTCTGTAAAATAATAATCAGTGTATTTAATTTGCATCTCTAATCGTTTAGTCGCTGTTAATGCATTCTTGAAATGAATGATAATGAGTACGCATGCAATTAATTACCATTTCAATTAGTTGGGATAACTTCAGCCCCAGCCATACTGTGAGTGTTTCGGTATTGTTGATAACGGGCCGAATAAGCCTATTGTAATTGGATAATAAATCATCGTATAGCCGTTTTGTGTCAGGATTTGCCTCGAAGCTTTTTATTTCCGGGTGAAAACCTGAAAGAGAAAGAGTATTATTATCGTACTTACAAATAATTATATAGTTTATCACAAAAGTGGTACATGTTGTATGTACATCCATGTCAAACATTGATATTTTAACAATAATATTATTAAAGATAATAAACATTCATTCAATCTCAATCCTAATTATTTACATTCTTTATTTCAAATTAAAAAATATTCAAGCAATAAAAAACTTTTATTTTTAGTGAAATAAATATTATTTTTTTTAAATAATTTTATTTTCGGAAAGGTTCAACTGAATCTTTATTTAGACGTAAGATCCATTTGTTCTATGTATACGTTCAGGTAAATTAAAAGTTTCTTAAACCTTTTCAATAACAAAAACCAAACAAAAAATTAGATTTGCGCTGAAAATGTGAGAACAAAACTATGACCTACACTGGGTAAACACAGCATCCAATTCGTACACACCCACCCCACCATATAGAAGGAACCACAACAAACCGCTAGGGCCGATCAAAAGGGGCGTAGCGCTTGGAAAATCCCAATTCTGCGCGAAGCGATAAAACACAACTGAGATCAATACCGATCAATCATCATTTTAGCAGCATCCCTCGGCATCCCTCAAAAACATCGCAAAAAAAGGAAACACAGTATTTTAACCCCAAAAGAAAGTATCGCACCGAACAATAATAATCCCGGCGCAAGCTCGAGCATGAGGGTCGTGTTTACAACCGTCAGCCACAAGGCGGCCATCCACGCGAGATGAAAAATACTCACCGTCGGCGACAGTGACGACGACGGATACGAGGATCACGAGGACCCAGCGCATCTCCGGCCTCTGTCCCCGTTGTTGGCCGAGCTCTTGTAGGCAGCTAACCAAAAGTGGACACACTGGATACGAGCGAGGCGGATAGTGAATGACTAAACGTGTGGGTTAGAGAGAGAAGAGAAGATGAGCTTCCGCGGAAGGTCCGAGGCTTGCGCGACTGCAGCCGCCCAGACGATACTCAGCATCCCCATGTAAGGCTGCCACGACTGTGGATCGATAGGCGACGCGAGCGCCGCTCCACAGCCTCCACCCCCTTAGGAGGGACGTATATCCGCGCGGGCGCTTATACACCCTATGCGGCTTGAACTTTGTAGAGGGCGGCTACATTCAGATTAATTTTGCGTGCGCACGGGCTTTTTTTGAAACCTATATTGGCGAGTGAGATTTTTTTTAAGCGAATAGCGAGGCTGTGATGGGGCTTAGTGGATAAGAACTTTTAATAATTTGAATTTGATAATTGATAAAGACTTGTTTTTATTCAGTTAAATCTAAAAGTCTTTTATTTTGGTTTTCATTAATTATTTATAATTATTACTGTAATTACAATATAATTGCATTAAGTATTACTTGATTTACTTATTTTTTAAAATTAGTTATCTTCATTCAATTTTATATCTATATCCTTATAAAAGTTAATAATTTATATGTAAGAAGCACTGTATGTTTTTGACGCTATATACTAAGAATAAAATTGCCATACTTATTACTTAAGAATGCCATAAATTTATTCAAATCAACGAATAACGTTTGAATTGCAAACATTTAGTGCATTTCGAACTCTTTTACGATTAATAAATTATACCTTATCAAACTTTCACAAATCCACGCAAAAATGTTTATCTAGTTGTTTGGCTAAGGCATAATATTGGTCGTCATTCGGTTCACACTATCTTCAGTTGATTATGGTATTTGCGAGTCGAACGTTTCCCATTGATTATCCCATTACGTATCAAGAGTTCTCGAACGCTATTTATAATTCCACCCGATCTTCTTCACTTCATTTTAACACTATTTATCTATATAACCGCGTGTACGTAAATCTTGCATCTTTTTATTTCGGAATGTGTAATTGAAAGTTTCTTGCCCACCGCAGGATTTCGCCAAGGTTCGGATTGAATCATTAGAGAAAATGAGCTATATTAAAGATAAAAGTAGTTGCCGATGAAAAGAGTGACTTATCATCGCAGAAGAACTCGTTTGCAATCAAAGAAGAGAGCGCGCAACTTTTTTACCATCCGTCTGTGAGAGTTTGATGGTGCGCAGCCCAGCCGGTATATCGTAAGCCCGGTGGTGGCTCGCTCGAGATGGAACACATCCCATCCGAGAGAGACAGAGAATGCGAATCGATTACCACGCCTGCGCTTCAATTTCCTGCTCTTTCGCAGTATAATGCGTGCGAGCTGCAAAAAAGGGTTTCTTGATGCGTTTTACTTTTGTTTTCACGAGGAGGTAATTTATTGGGTTTTAAATTAGATTATTGCAAATGACTCGTATCCTCCATAATATGGTCGCAACGTGTTATTACATATAATGAAAGTTTTCGTTAAGAAACAAAAAGCTCGGAGGTGGATATTTAGTTTTAAACCAAAATATTTATTTTAATAACATATTTGTAGATGTAGTGAAAAAGTTTTTTTTATAGTGTGTTTGAACGATCAATAATTGCACCTATTAATATTCCGTACTAAATGCAATTTTAACCAAGGCTAGACATAAGTTCTCTTTTATATTATGTAATAATAAAATAAAATGGTTAGTATTGAATACTGACCGAATGCTGTTTTTGCTTTCAGTTTTACTTTGTATTCAATCATCAGTGTCGACAGTTATTAATTGTACGTTGTAGAAAAATATTCAAACCTGCAATTTATCTTGATATTCCTTATAAAAACTTAAATCCACTGATTCTAATTGTAGATGTGAAAAAATGGCATTAAATTAAAATGAGTAGCAAATACAAGTATACGATGCCGTCACTTTAATGAGTGTATCGCGTAAAAATTAAATCAAACATTAGTATTACATTTAGAGCTCTGTTTATTGAATATGAAAAATCAAGTTTTCAACCGAGTGTTAAGCAAAATTGCGATTCATTTATTTATACGATGTTGAAAGTAGTTCTGTAAAAATATTGAGAATGTGTTTACTTTGAAGGACAAAGTTTATGGGTTGAGAAAAATCTTTGCAAGTGTAACTTTTCTTCTTAGAATGTTTGCGCGACAATCACATGCGAATATGCGCGATAGGAGATAAAAGTTTTCATTGTAAGATGGACGGATATGCTTTTTGTATAAATGTAAGTAGATGCGGGCTTCACCCTGCAGGAATACTTGGCAGATCCTTTTGTACTATACTTATATGCACTTATGAACATATATATAGAAAAGCTGTTATGGCATTTTATAAAATTATTTTTGGATTTTCATTAACACTTTTTTTGTGACACAAGTCTTATACTATTTTCAACTTTTAATTAAATATTTATACAGGCCAGATTTGCTAAAAACATTTCACGAAACACGCGTGCAAATATTCCATTTAAGCAAAAATAGCCATTCTGAATAAATTCATGTATGTATATGTGCATTTGGTTTACGTAACAGTTCCTCTCGATATTCTTACTATATACATCGAGAACAGAGTGCAAGCTTCTGCCTGTGGGACAATTTGAAATTCCTAATCTTTAAATTGAAACAAATAGCGCATATTCTAAATTCTGATATCACTCGTAAGGTAGATAAGAGCATCGGGTGAACTTTGTTATCGTATTGATAAACCGTGAAATCTTTGCATTGCACAGGCCACGTCCGTGCTTTATGCTAATAGGGACTGTCTCTCTCTTTTTCTCGCTCTCTGGGATGCGCTAAAATCCCGCAGTCGGAGTAATTGAACCGCGTCGGAATTATTAAGCGCGCCGTATTTCAAAAGAAGAGAAGAGGCGAGAGCTCGCACTCGAGTGCCCTGCAGTGTCATCCGTATTCCCTTTGTCGGAGAAAGAGAGAGAAAGCGAAAGAGAAAGAGCGAGACAGAGAGAGAGAGATAGTGCACGAGAGGCTGTCAACTGTCACTCCGACGCTCCAATTTAGATGAGGCGAGAGAGCAAGAGCAGGGGAGAGAGAGAGAGAGAAAGTCGCGGTGGTGCAGCAGTGGCACGGACAAGAGGCAAGAATTTTTTAATTTCGGAAAACAGAAGTTTTCAAGTTGTATTGGACAAGACTCCGCTAAACATTCCCTTCCGTTGATTCGAGTTTAGATGAGAATTTCTTTCTCTCGTCCTTTCTGCCTCCTTTCACTTCTTTATACCTTTCTTCCGCACAGCCTTTACACGGAACTAACGACGCTATACCTTTGATGCTTATTTCCTCGCTGTACGGTGCGACGTTTATTTCAGAAAAGTGCTTGATAGAATTTCCGTGAGTGTAAATTTGCGCGCGTCCGCTCGGAAGTTTGCGCGCAAGAACTTTCTTCCTATGCGGAAAAATTCGTCGCCCAGAAGAGAAAACGAGAGAGAGAGAGAGAGAGAGAGGAAGCACACACAGTGTCGGTAACAAACGATTGGCGCAGTCAAGCTTGCTTTTTATAATGGACGAGGTGTGATTTGAGGTTTATGCGCGAGGCGTACAACGCGGCCTGGTATATCTATAGATCATTTCGAATGGATCGTGAAAGCCGTTGAACCAGTTTTCTATTATGTATAAGTAAGATATAATACATTTAATTAATAAATTTAATCTAAATATTCCGCAGGATATTAGTTTATCGAGCTGACTATATTTTGATGAAATTTTCATTCGCTATATAGTTTTAAATTTATATCTAATTATGACACTATATTTGTAGAAAAATGTTTTAAAAAATTATAACGAGTTAGCATATGCTTCATTTTTACAAAATTATGCAACAATTCGTGAATAATATATATGTCGGTAAAGAAATTAAACACCAAATTTTGATTCATCTAAAAATAGAAGAAATTTATTATAATTACTAATAATTAATGAGGTTACAAATTTTACAGATACGTGGTCAACTAACCTAAAAATAGAAGAATCGACAATTAAAAGTTTTTTTCCTTCCGATCTCTGTCAATCGACTCGGTGTTACAATAATATTATTATTGTATAATAGTGTTATTATTTAGTAATTTAATAGTGTTAATTTATTATGTCACCGTCTTTAATCATTGCTTAATTTATTATCTCATTAATCTTGCTTCTCATTGAGCTTCTCACTTTTCAGCACGCTCTCCTGTTCGGTGCGCGAGCCCGATGCGCGCCAGCACTCAAAACACATACATGCTCGCATATACAAACCTTACAAATATATATATATATATATATATTAGAAGTTGCATCTCAGTTAGCTGATGCGCGCTTTCAAAAAATTTGATGATATTTCAAAAATGAAAAAGTTTCGAAAGCTAACTACAGCTCTGCATAATTTACAAAATGTTACAATGCAGCACGTTTGATTTTTCAAAGCTCACGACAAATGTTTTAAAGCCCTTCGGAAAAACGGTGATTTGTTGAGTGCGTATACATGCGTTATGACATGCGCCAGCTTTTCATTGGTTATTCAGCGTTTTCATGCACTTTTTCACACTGAATAATGTGTAAACCAAATTTCAGATGCTGCTCATGCATATAAATCCATAAATTATTTTCTTTGCATCGTAATTCAAGAATTATAACGTATATATGCAGTTGAAACTTTATACAATCGTATTTTATCCTCGAAATCTCATTATTTAAGTATATAACATACCTGTTATACTCGATTCCTCAAATATAGCTGGGAAAATAGCCTTTAATTAAATTAGTCGAAATGTATACGCATCGTCGCAGCAATTAAAATACTCGCTGAACTTGTAATGTCGCGCAAAGAAACATCGGTACTAAAGCTCACGAGACTGGAAAAAAAGCATAATTATAACAAAGGCAACAAACATCTTTTGGGAAGGACAAGCAAAACCCGTTTCCCTTTTAAATTTCCTTCTATTTTTGTATATTTCCGAAATAAAAAGCTATGCAGCACCGGCCGCAAAATAGAGAAATAAAAATAAGCAAAGCTTTCGCAGCATAGCGAGGACGCGAGGAAGCAGGGCAGCAGACGGATGGATAGAGAGGGAGTGGGAGAGAGAAAGAGAAAGAGAGAGAGAGAGAGAGAGCTTTAATCTCCAAGGGGGCGAGCAATGCAAATTTACGCAGAATACGCTTTTCGCGCTCGCGTTCGCCCTCTCGTCCGTCCGTCCGTCCGTACCGTCCGTTGGCCGCAGCGGGGCACGACTCTGCGCTGCCGCGGTGACGAATTGCCTTGGCAGTCGTAAGTAAATAGAGCGAGCCTCTCTCCCTCTCTCTCTCTCTATCTCTCTCTCTCTCTCTCTGCTGGCTTCTCTCTGTTCGCGAAACACACACTGGGGGCCGTTGGGCGAGCGTGGAAATCGTAGAATTTCAAGTGCGGGAAACAACGAACGGGAGAGAGTGGGAGCAAGTGAGCTTGCGGAGGGAAATCCGAGTGAGAGATTGATTGAATGATTGAGTAATTTATGTTTAAGTCGAGGGTGTTTTGATGGATGGACGTAAAAGGCGTGTGTGTTGCGCTTTCTCTCTCTCTCTCGCTCTCTCTCTCTCTCTCTCTCTTGTTTTTTCTCTTGCTTTTTGAGTCAGATTTTGTTGGGAATATACACTGGAAGCACTCGCGCCCTCGCTATAGCTGCTACTGTGCGGCTAGTATATCGTCAGACTTGTGCGATTTTAAAAGCGACTGCTTAGATTTCTAGGTGAGTTTTAATAAGTTTATTCCATTTATGTCCGGTACAGACTGGCAATAACAGAAGTTCCTATTTTATCTACAGAAATTCTTATTAAAATTATTTTTATGAAGCTTGGAAATATGAACGTGCAGAAGTTGATTGATTGTTGTCGCTTTCAGTCCACTTGGTTGGAACGTGTCCTGACATACTTGCCCTCCCAAGTTTTATCATTCATTGGGATATAATCGATCATACTATTTATATTAACTTTTAGATCCTATTTATTATCTAATTACGTTATTGATCATCTTTATCAAAATTACACCATTTCAAAATGTGTGAATGTTTTGATCAACATCAAAAGTCATTTTACAACAATTTCGGCTCAGGTAAGGAAATTATTTAACAAATATCATTTTTTGACAGCTACTTCAATTAAGCGGCAAGGGAAATTCGGGAATATATTCCTTCAAAATGACCTAGCGGCCGGAAAAAGATATCCTAATGAACACTCTTAAGATTCAATGTCAGATAACATGTACATTTAAAGTGTTCGAGCTAAAAAAAAAGATGGTAATCCTATGGCACTAGGAATCACATATAAGAATCTCAAAAGCATTTTACCGTCACAGTCGCACCCAAACGACACAAACAACTTCTTTTTTGCTCGTCTCAAACTATCTCATGAATCTTACACGATTCATGCAACGCTCAAACTTCAAGCCGCTAAATGGACTCGAAAGTTTTTTCTCGCTCGTTCGTCGGCGACGCCGGCCGCCTATCGCCCGCCAACTTTTCCCATTTTAAATTTGCACCTGCACCACCTCGAAATTCAATTAACTCCATTGATGACCTCTTCTTTCATCCGAACGAACTTGTCCCCCTTTCTCTCTCCCGCACTCACTCTCTGATGTATACACACACATATATATATATATA
>UELV01154238.1:0-20219 GCA_900490015.1 Megastigmus stigmatizans
GGCTCTGGCCGGCTATGTCATCGGCGATCTCCCTTTTCATCTCTGTCAGTAAGTACTGTCGGCAGTTTCGGCATGGTCCATATAATGGAACATGGAATGATGGAACGCTAATAATGTATGTCTAACGAATATAGACGCTTAGCGTGATAGTATAGGGCAGTATAAAGTGTTATTATTATGCAAATATATTATGAAGTACATAAAAAGCATTAAATGTCATAAAAAAAATATTCCGCTGCGAAAATAATCGTATACAGTTTCAGCATATTGTAGTTTTAAAATGATCTATTACAGTTTTAATTGAAGAGTTTCGTATTCTAACCTATACGTGAAATAAGGTTTGTAATTAACAAAAATGAATGATAAGCAAAAAGTTCTTATATGTGGCGATGTTGAAGGACGTTTTAAACTACTCTTTTCGAAAGTAGACGTTATAAACAAAAAAAATGGACCATTTGATTTCTTATTTTGTGTGGGAAATTTTTTTGGTAAAAACAATAGTGAATTGGTTGCATATAAAACTGGATTGAAGGAAATATCTGTTCCTACATATATTATTGGCCCAAATAGTGAAGAGGATATAAAATATTATTCAGATGTTAGTGGTTTCGAACTGTGTAATAATTTAACATATTTAGGTAAACATGGACTTTACACATCAACTTCAGGACTTAAAATTGCTTATCTAAGTGGAGTTCAAAAGAATGTTAATGATCCTAAAGAATGTACATTTAATGAGAAAGATGTATTGACTGTGAGAAATTCATGTTTAAAGGGTTGTCCTAGTTTTCGTGGAGTTGATATTTTATTGACTTCGCAGTGGTCAGAAGGTGTAACAAATTTACTGGAGAAGAAACCAGATTTTGAATATAATGGATCCAGACTTATATCTTGGCTTGCTACACATATAAAACCAAGATATCATGCTTGTGGTATGGAAAACATTCATTATGAAAGACCTCCTTATAGGTAAATTTTTCAAAATTGCTTTTCTATTTTTAATCTTTTTAATATTTTTTTAAAAATATAAATACACTCATACATATATATTTATTAATTATTGATATATCTACTTTTTGAACAGGAATCAAAATGAAAGCGAAGATGGTATTGATATAGCAACTCGATTCATAGCACTTGCAAAAGTAGGTAATGTTGAGAAAAAGAAATGGCTTTTTGCACTGAATCTGACTCCAGTTGATAAAACAACAATGTCTGAATTAATGCAGAGGACAACTGATGAAACTGTTAGTCCATATCCAAAGTCGATGTTACAGAACAATCCAGCTAAGAAAACAGAAGAAAAATCACAATATTTTTATGATATGGAATCTAAAAATGAGAAAAAAAAAGCAAAAAAAGCTAGAATGGAATTCGATCAAAATAAATGTTGGTTCTGTTTATCGAGTGAAGATGTTTCTAAACATCTGGTGATATCTATTGGAAAAGAAATTTACTTGGCTTTAGCAAAAGGAGGAGTTGTTGATGACCATTTTTTAGTTCTACCTGTCACACATCATCAAAGTTTATCAATTTTACCACATAATGTTAAAGAAGAACTATGGCTCTACAAGGTATTATTATTATTATTTTAAGTGTATTCTTAATTCTTTATTGTTGATTTTTCATACAGTACATTTTTCAATTTTATTCTTTTATTTAAAGGAAGCGATTAAAAAGTATTATGCAATCACTGATCGTGTGCCAGTATTCTTCGAGAGGAATTTTAAAACATCCCATTGTCAACTTCAGGCAGTTCCTATACATAAGAATCAAGCACCAGCGTTAAAAGATACATTTCAGGTAAATATGAATTCATAATAAGAAATGACTATTGTTCTAAATGGTTTTACAAAAGAATAGAATTTATAAATCATAATTCTATTCATTTTTACTATACATTCACTTAAAAATTGTAATAGAAAATAATCTAAAATTCATTTTGTAATAAAAAAATAATTTTACTATGTGAAATTTGTATTGCTGGATACATTAAAAGTTCTCTCATTCTTAGTAATATGTATAGAGTAAAATTCAAAACTTACTTCACTAAATTTTAATTAATATTATTAAACTAAATATATTCTCATATCCTTTATTTTATGCTAATATAAAATTGTTTTTTAACATAGAAAAATATTTTGTTAGTTTGCCAAATTGGTTTGTAGTTGAATATTTTTTAATCCAATTTTTGAAAGTTATTTTCAATTTTTTTTGCTTACAGGAGATTGCTGGAATTTATCACATATCAATGAACGAATTAGATACAGACCTTCATGAGATTGCTCCACCAGGGACATTATACTTTTATGTGGAATTACCAGATGGACAAAGATTATTTTATAGAATAAAAAAGGACTTTCCGTTACAATTTGGCCGGGAAGTGGTTTGCTGTGATAGGATATTAGATATTCCAGATAGATTTGATTGGAAGGATTGCCAATTAAATAGGGAACAAGAATTTATCTTAGCAGAAAAGATTAAAGCAAAATTTCAACCATATGATGTGAAATTGTAAATAGATTGTTTTTTTTATATTCATGATTTTTCAAAGATTATATTTTTTTTTAAATTTATTTTCTATATTTATTGTGTAAATATAAACGTATATTGAAATATCAAATTTTTCGAATTGGATTTTTTAATCATATTGTATTGAATATTCAAGTATATTGACAATTCAATAACTACAGCTTTGGTACTAAAAAATTGAGTTTACATCAAATAATTATTTGTACTTTATATTTTGTACAAATTGTAAAAATGTAAATGACTTTTATAAAGTGTAAATTATATAAAACATGGACATTGTATTATGGCACTTATTTTTTGTACTTGTCCATAGTAGTAAAAATTTCAAACTTGAGTCGTTTTTCTTTGGAACTTAAGTTCATGATCATCTGGTGTCATAAGTGGATCCAGCCCACTATCTTTCATTTTTAAAACAATATCAAAAAGATAATCGTAACATTCAGTCCTGGAATGTAAAATAATTTGTCAGCCATTATATGAAAATTGCATATTATTTTTCTGAAATGAAATATAATTAAGCATTATGTATTTTTTTTGAGTAAAGTTACTAACATTGTTTTTGCTTGTTGCCATGTATTGCCCCAAACGTAAATTCCATGTCTACGTACAAGAACAGCACTTGTCTCTGGATATTTCTGAATAATTTCAGCCATATTATCTTTCAAATCCTCTTCAAAAGGTGTATTTTCTATAATTGGAACTACTAACTCTTCATCGTATCTGTAAGATCTTCCAAGTTTTGGATTGTAAATTCCTGAATAAGTAAAAAGGTGAAGTGAGAACAGTTTCATACAAATTCCATATAATATGCATTTACCTTTGATCATTTCAAGATGTGTTACACGAAATTCTGTACCAGGGCAAAGAAGTGTGACCATAACAGCTGACTTTGAGTGCGTGTGAATAACAGCCCCAGCATCTCTGGAGGTATAAGCACACATAAATAAAGGTGTGCATTGCGATTTTTTTAGTTTCTTCTCTGGTGGTGGTAGTTCTATGTCTTTCCCTTCAATATCCTGGACGAACATATCACTTGGCAGAATTCGTTCTTTTTGTACTCCGGATGGTGCAATATAAATCTTGTCTCTGAAATAAAATATTTCATTTAAATATAAATTCCAATATTAAATAGACTATAATATCTGTGATCATTCACAAGTACATTTAAAACATATTATGACTATATTTTTTTGATTTTATATAAATGTTATAGACTAAAAATTATATTCAAATTGAGTATTAAATAATTGCAGTTTATGATTCTATAATTTAATGAAATAAATTAAACATTCATTAGAAAAGCGAAATCTCAATTACTCATGTTTTATTGATATTCCTCCACCAGTTCCTGTTACCCATCCTAATTTGTAAAACTGTCGGCAAAGTTCTGGTATCAAATTTTTTGGATGCTCCTAAAATAATGGTACATAGAAGCATAAAGTAAATAAAATTAAATATAAATTATAATCTATTCTTTATACATATAAATTTTATGTATCTCAAGCAAAAAATGTTTACCTTATCAAAATTTTTATCGTAATAATCCATTTCAAGAAATTCCGGCATTGAGAAATTTCACGATCGATTGATTTTCGAAACTATATATAGCTACCTACTAGGTACAGTAAATGCTTTCTGTGCAATGACCTGTTGAATAAATAACAAAAAGTTAATTATGTTATTAAAGAAATAAGGTAGATTTAGATTTAAAAATAGATAGATTTAAGAATTAAAAATGTAAACTTTTGCTCACGGGATGTATAAAATTACGAAATGCGTATATCAAAACGACTTTGTGACTTTCTGCGGTCTTGATAAGATTGATAAATATAGAAGAAAAATTGCGGGGGAGAGTTAAGGCTCCCTTTCATTGCAACGTCTATAATCAGGCAGCAGGCAACTGTGAACTGGAGAGTGGAGAGTGTGACTGGAGTTGGACAATAGATTCTGTAATCTGGACTGCGGTACTCGGTTTGGTTAACTTCGGTAAGGGTCAGTGACCGGGAAAACAGGAAAACTACACTTTATATTTGGAAAAGCTAACATTGTTGATAGACATATTTAAAAAATTGAACTTCAAAATAGTAAGTTGTCAAACAAGTCAACTTGATACGAGAAAATATAAAATTACATGTATTGTGATTTGTGTATAAGTCCAAAATTATTTAGTGATTTTGAAGAGATTTTAAATTCCTACTTAGTAATGTTTCTTCTTAATGATGTGGTAGCAGTTTAGTTTTTGTAGATTTGCATTCTGCAATTAGCTGCAGTGAATCAGTGACTATAGAGTGGGTACTGTGAGAACTTGAGCAGTGTGAGCTGCACTGCCAGCTGCAGGTGTATAAAAGGTTAGGTTAGTGAGGCTGAGGAGAGAAATTAAAGCAGCAGCATCAAGGGTGACGAAAATGGCGAGGTTAATGGAAGAGCAGAATTCGATGGAGATAAATGATGAAAAGGAAACATTGTGAGTCACATTAATACATTAACAATATATTAGATATTGATATAGATATTGAATATTGAACATGTGATAACATTTTCAGTGAACAATTTTTAAATTGTCGCAGATATGACCAGGACTCTTACAACTGGGTGGATATCACACAGGAGTTCTTTGAAGCTATCACTGGTGAAGTTTTAGTTTGTTCTACTAAGTTATGGAAAAAATACACTTTTTAAAGTAGTTTAATAATATACTTCTGTAATGTATAGAATTGGAGCTGGGTGAACTTTTGCACGATGAACTCTTTGGATTATTTGATGCGATGTCTGCCATTGAAATGATGGATCCAAAAATGGATGCTGGAATGCTTTGTAATCGAGGCAACAATAAACCATACACATTTTCACAAGCAGCAATGACAGGAGTGATCAAATTAGATGGCCTCACACCTGCAGAAATAATTGGAATAATTGATTCGACTTATGCTTGTATAGTTTCATGGTTAGAGGGTCACAGTTTGGCACAGACAGTTTTCACTAATTTGTATCTACATCAACCAGATCAGATTGTGGATAAAACATTGAAAACGTTTTGTTATGCAGTTTATAAGATCATTGAAGAAATTCGAGAATGTATAATCAAAGCTGCAGTTTATGAAGAGGAGGATTTCCAAAGTGTTATGTATGGAGGTTACAAGTTACAACCTGATATTACAGAACAAAAAACTATTTCAATGTTAAGAGAAGTTGAGGAAGAGTTGCATAGGAAAAGTAGAATAAAACCTGTAGATGATGAAACAGAACGAGAGGTAATGATTTATTTTTTGGTTCTGTTAACTTTCATAAATTTTTGAAAGTTAACAGAACCAAATGAAGTGAATAGAGGATACTTATGAAATATTTTAATAATTAATAATGCAATAAAGAATTAATTAAAAAGGATTTCACACTTGAAAGCAATGTTAAAAAACAAAAAATTCAAATTCAGTGTCTTGCCATACTCTTATGCTTCTATTTGGATTTATTATATAAATTTATGGATTGAAAGGAATACTTGAAAAATTATTAATGATTAAACAACTTATTAATTTAAACTTTCTTTTTATATAATATTATTGATCATTTTTAATATTATAATTTTTGTTTAGTACAATGATGGACTAGCTTTGTATGCTAGGATAAGATTTACGAAAATGTTTTATCAAATTTTAACATTAATGGGAAGAAAAGAGCAGCTTCAACAAAATTTGAATGGTTGTCAACGACTTCTTGTAAATTGCTCCGAAATGATTCAAGTTATGGTAAAGACAGTTAATAGAGGGGCAAAGGCTGATGAAATAAGTAAGTCTATTATTTTCAACATTCATTTTGATTATCACCTTTAAATTTATACTAATTCTTATAACTTTTTCAGCAAATCATCCTAATGTTATGGGTTTCGATCCTATGATCAACCAAAGATTATTGCCACCTACATTTCCAAGGTATACTAAAATAAAGCCTAGAATTGAAGCCCTTGAATATATGGATGAACTTATAAATCGATTTAAAACAGTTACAAAAATTACAAGTTATACCAGTTTTCATGGTGCTTTGGTGATTATTGTTCAATATGTTCTACTTTTCTAATAAATTTTTCCAGATTTATTTATTGTTTTTCTTACAGGACTTTTTCCTAGAATTTTCGCGGCAAAGCCCATGTATTTTATCAAGATCAATGCTACAAATTGTTTACTTGCCTTCACCAAGTCGTGTCTTCGGTGTTTCAAACTTTGCTGATGTTCTGAAAGACGCTGCAAAAAATTTTATTGCACCGCCTGCTTTAATGCCGAAAAGCACGCTGTTACAAAATCATCAGGCAAAAGAATGTGTTGACAATTTTTTATCACATTGTGTCAATTTCTTCGGTAATTTGTTACAAACAACTGGTCACAATAGAGCTAGGCAAAGAGACAGATTAGCTTATTTATTTGAGAATTTTGCGGCTTTGCAAGACGAGGTATTGCAAACAATTATTTTATAAATTCTATTATTATAAATCTTTATACTTATAAAACTCTTTCAAGAATATAAACAAATTTTTATAAAAAATAATTACCACAATAAAATATAATATAATATTTTTTTACATTCTAATTGTCATCTAAATTTTAGGCTGAACGAGTTGATGGGTATATGCATACATTATCACTCAAAAGTGACACACCAAGGCCACATTTAGCATGTTTTGGAACCTGGATTTTGTATCATACATTGAGAGTAATGGTCATGTATTTATTAAGTGGTTTTGAGCTTGAACTATACTCGGTTCATGAATATCATTACATATTTTGGTATTTGTACGAGTTTTTATATGGTTGGCTTGTATCTGCTATCACAAGAGCGGATACATTCATCATAGAGCAAGATATACACAGTGAGTCACATAAAGGTAGAAGTGGCAAGAAAAGTGCAAAAAATAAGAAAAAGAAGGCAACACCTAGACCATACTATTTAGAAATACTGATGTATCAAGCCATGCAAAATATTTGTGGAGGTTTCTATAAGGTAAAAATCCAAAATCCTTATAGTGAAATTTTGAATATTATTTTTGCATTAATCGATAGTTATGAGACTTTATATTGTTAGAAAAATAATGATTACAATTATTTAATTTTCTGTAGTAATAATAGTTTTTCTTTATCTTTAAGGCTTTAGTAGGGTTCCGAATGGATGGTAGAATACCATTACCTGAGACTCAATTTGACTGTGAACGAGTTCGATACGAACACCGACTGTTACCTTTCTCATCACTACTAACACCGCCGCCAGTTCACTATAAAAAGTTCATTGAAATGACAAATGCTCAAATGAATAAGAAGAATGTAAGTTTCTTTAATCCTATGTTTGAATTTTAATAAAGGCATTATGGTATGTTAATATGTATTGTTGTTTTAGGAAAAAGCTACTAGCGAATCTCAATATTTTGATGGTTGCAGACACTTTCATCAAGCAAAAAGTATGTTGGATCGTGCTCTCGAACTTAATCCAGCTAACTCTAACACTGTAAATGAGGTATATATATATATATATATATTTTAATTAATTGAAAGTTATTGAATTACAAAATTGTGGAAAATTAATAAGAAGACTAGAAGTATGGAAATAATTTTTAATAATTAAATAAAACATTTTGTTATTAATATTTGAATTTAAATTAAATTTATACAAATATGTATTACTTTCTTTTCAGATTAATGACTTGCTCAAGGTTGCTAAAACTAACTTCGTCGTACTGAAACTGCTCACAGGAGGACACAAAAAAGATTCCAAAGAGCCGCCGGTCTTCGACTTCTCCTGCCACCAGCACTTCCCAATCATAAAGCTTACTTAAATTGCTATTGCTTCTGGCAATGCTGTTTTATACGCGCATCGTTTGGTTCATTATTTATTTTAATTGAAAGAAAAAGAGAAAAAAAATAGTTAATGCAAAATAACACGACTTTTCATAATTTCGTCGTAAGAAATGCAGAGTACGAGTTCGTCTTCCTTGGAATTCAACGATTTTTCTTCGAGACTCGATGTTTTTCTGCTTTACATTGTGCAAAACATCTAACAAATCTGACAATCTAAAACAAAAAAAATATATATAAAGCTCATAACAAGTGATAAAGTTCATTGTTAATTTAAGGTTTAGTTAGTTAATTGTTAATGGACGTCTAGCGTAAGACTTTTTCTCGAATGTTTGATTTTCTTTGAAAGACTAATTATGTAAATATATTTAGGCATTATATTTAGTTATTAATATGGATTGAAAGCGATCAAAGATACATTTATTTCTTTTAAAAAGAGGCTTTGCTATAGAGGAAAAATGCATTTTTTCCTCGCAAATAATCCTCCGAACTAATTCACGAGATGTACAAATTTTTATTTTCATTTGAGAGTCGTATTCGGCTCGTAAAATAATAAAAAAAAAAACTTTCGTTCTTAGAATACAGAGTGTGTTTATGTTTATGCTGACATGTTGACTTGTACAAAAATTTATTCATCATGCATTTGTAGATATAGTTAACGAAACTACAAAAAATAAAGCACTGTATTTTATCAAGTGCGTGTACGGAAAATTTAAGAATTTCGGAAATTTCATTCTACCGAAGTTTGAATTTATTCACATTGAACTTGGTTTTGTTTTTCGTTTTTTTATAATAGAGACACCGTTTTTAAGGTTATCGTAGATTCCTTTCTTTTTCTGTTTATCGTTTTAAAACCGTGAAAATACGGAACTTTTCCGTTTCGTTAAATCAAATTTGACCTGTACTGTAAATGTGTCGTTGTAAATGTTGACCATAATAGAGAGGGACTTAATAAAAAAGCCTCAGTTGGGAGGATGGAGGAACAAGATCACAGGTGTGGAATACTTTAACGGGGACTCGCAAACGGGACCGCCACCCAAGCGAATACCATGGGAAAGAACGTGCAGTCGAAAGGTACAGACGGTTAAACAGGAGGATAAGGCAAGCCAGCCGCCTTACGAGCATGCCACACAGATGTGGCGGTAAGTCAATGCTTGTTGTTGTGCAATCGAAGGACATTAAAACAAACGTTCATTATCGAGAAAAAGTTGTGATAAGATATAAGTACATTGTTATATAATATCGAGTGTATACTTTTAATTTAACGACATTAGTGATTAATATATAGATTTTTCATTGAAAACATACTGATATTTATTATTTATAATGATTTCTCTCCTTCCAAGGGTAAAGCCGTAATTTTATAACAAAATGTATAGATGCTCGTAAGTTTACTATATAACAGAGAATAAAATGGATAAAAGCAGTATACGACTTTTGTTTTATTTGACAATGAGAACCGTATGCACATGAAATGTTCTTCACTTCTTTTCCGGAATACTATAGAATGAGAAAGTGTTTTGAGTAATAATTTTTCGAAACCTATGGAGAAACAATGAAATGAAGTTCTATGATTATTTTAGACGGGACTGTTACATCGCTAGCGTCTCGGATAAATATCTTAGCATCCAGCCTTACGAGTCGTACGAAGAGATGCAAATTCGTTTGGATGCCAATGGCAAGGCGCGCATCATTCAAGCATGTTGGCGAGCTTATAGGATCTTGAAATTCATGAAGGAGTGCGCTCGACTGTACCGGAAAATGCTCGAGGATTGCAGGAGACATGCGGAGGAAAAGATTGTCGTTCGCAAGTACATCTCGAGAAATACACATACATAATTTAAATCCTTATATGCGTTGCGTATGTTGAAATTTTTATTATTTTAAAAAATTGTACAACATCTTTAAAAACTAATTTTGACTTGGTTCAATTTATAATTGGAGCACGAAATTCAATACCAGTTGTGAGATGTAAAAAGATTTACAATTCATCGATTAGAAAATTCTAATATCGCTTGATATCTTGTAGATTAGTATCTACAAGCGCACTTTAAAGAATGCATTCAAATTCAATCTCGACATTCATTTCCTCGTGCACTCGTTGCGTCGACAATAGGGAGCATTTCGAGTCCGAATGCAAAATACTGAACTCGCCCCGGTGTCTGATGGATCTGGACGCCCGTCTGAGTCGGTTGGAGGACGTGGAACAAGTTAAATCGTCGGACAGCGGTCTGGAGGATTCGAGGATTTCGCCCCGTAGCCGCGGTATCCGCCTACTGCAGCGCAAGCGAGAGATGCTGAAGGCCGCTGAGGCCAAGATAAGCGCGGCCAGAGAGCAGGCGGCACAGAGATCGAGGGCACGATTCCTGGCCATGCACTGCCAGCCGAGACGTTGGCGCGACCACAAGGGCAGAGTCCTCGAGATGCTCAGTCTGAGGAATCAGGCGGCGCGCGAATGCTGGGACCTTTACGAGAGACTCGGCGATGTAGAGGCTGCCCGGGACGACGCTCTCAGGATGGAGATCTTGTTGAAAGTGCGTTTGTCGCCTGGCGGGGATTTTTGTGGATACGGTGGTATATGGTTTTTGCGGGCTATAAAGATCAAGGTAGATTGTATTTGAATATGTCGATGTTTATCAGTTGTCCAGACTGAATAAAAAGGATTTGGTCATTGGGACTAAATATTTTGTCGTATACTCGTAATAATAATATTTCTTTGAAATGGATAAATATTTGTTGGAGAATTTCAATAGCAATGGCCAGAAAGAAAGTATAGAAGTAAGATTGTAAATCAACTCTTGACGTATTCGTGTCTTCTTCTATGGGTTTAAGCATATAAAGCACAAATGCTTCGACCTTCTTTTAAACGAATCCCTATAAGTGAGGGAATTTTATTCAAATTTTATGAATAAACGTATAGGCTAGTTGATCGTAGCTTACATTTATTAAATAATTTTTATTTAATCTAGGCTAGAAGCTCCGTAGACAATCATAACTGCAAATCCGTAAGCACTTTTAGGCGATTAGTGGATGAAGAAATTATTATGATCTCGAAAAGCATCGAGCAATCAAAATTTGATTTTTTAAGGAAGAGAATAGTTGGTAAGACAAATCTGTTTAATAAATACCATGAAAGAAACGAGAAAATTAAAGTAATTCAGTTTCACTATATATATAAGCTTTTATTTACTATTATTTCGATAATATGCAAAATACTTGCATATAATTCTCAAGGAAATTATACAAAATTATTCTTACTATTTACGAAAAAAAAAAATGACGCGAATTAATAATTCCTAAAAAAGAAAATAATTTGGATAATATAAATATATGCAGATTATAATGTAATTTTTCTTCGTTTCAAAATTCTGCGGTCTCTGATTAAAATTCACCGTACGAAAATTTACATACACATGTAAATGAAATATTTTTTTTTTATATTTTAATATTTTCGGCACTGCACAGGAGCCTTTTTGCACTTTGTAAAAACGTCCCACAATTGTACGTGTGTTTGCGTGGACGAGAAAGGACCCATCAACGTACACGAGTATGAATTTTGCGAGCCAACAGAGAAGAATCGATTCTTTTGCACAAGTTGCGAAAGACTCCTCTCACGCAACAAATTCCCGGTAACAGCTAGAAAGAGACTGGTCGATAAATGCAAAGGTAATTTTCCTTCGGTAAATCCGCAATATTGCTATAGAAAATTATATATTTTTTTTAGAAAAATCGTTCGCACTTTGTTTTGTAAATAAGGAAAAAGTGCTAAGCTTATGACCTCTGATCTCATAAGAATAGATTTAAATATTAATCGATTAAATTCTTACTAACAATTAAATACTACGTTTATTTAAATTGCATACACATGTGTGTTTTGCAATAATAACATTTGAACTGCTTTTGCACGAACAAAGTCAAGGCTGCAAAATAGCACGTATCATTTAACATAGTGTACGATAAGCTGAATCGGTAAAAAATCTGAAACGCTACGATCGAACGCTCAGGCTGCATCCGTCTGCACACACTGGTGAAGGGCCACGTGGATTACCGTCCCTACGTCCACCTACTCACCATAATACGGGAGTACGAGCAGAGACAGGGTCTCGAAAATTGCGTGGCGAACGTCATGTCCGCCTGGGATCTGCATTATCTCGTCCAGGAGATCTGGCACGGTCATTCGGCACTGAGTGGCATGATCGATCCCATGGAGTTTAGACTGCCGCGTTACGAAATGGACGAGCCGTGGAGTCCCTGGAACTGTTTGCTCCTCACCGAGGACGAGGCCGATGCTCATTATTGCGTCGGCGGTGGTGGCAAACATTATTCCGCGCATCTCAGACGGAGAATTAAAACGGCCCATCGTACCGCTAGGATGAACTTCCGGTTAGTGGTATTGGGGGGCTTTTTTTATATATCGAAGCCGGAGAATTTCGATATATAAAAATCGCAATGGCACTGTTGAGATTTAATTTGGAAATTTGGATAAATTATTTGGTTAAAATTCAGAAATTATAATTGGGCTTATTTAATGCCATATAAAACATCGAGTCACGTAGAAAAATGCAGTAATCGCAACCTTTTATCGTAAATAAAAGCGATGAAATCGTAAATCGAAATATTTGGGATTTGGAATCACGGGTATAATGATTTATTTCTTTTTGAAGCGCAAATAGTAAAATATACTTTCGAAAAAGAGAACTTTAACAATGATAAAATAATCGGGACGTCATATCGCCTGCAAAAATAAACAATAATCTCCAAATTTATTTCTTTTCATTCATGAATAATACATTTTCGCAAGGTTAGTTAAACTTCTCTAGAAAATCCTTTTAAAGTTAATAAATTAAGAATATTTTTGACACCGCCGTAAACTTGTAAATGTATAGTGTAGTACATAATTTTTTTTCTAGAATTAAATTGTTTTGTCTATACGTATATAGCTTATACCGTTTTTTATGATATTTCTTTATTTTATTGTCAGCGTTAATACGTCAGACTTACATAGTATAAAAGTCTCGTATATACATATAAGCTGGGGGACACTTGGAAAAGCTTGGAAATGCATAAAAGTGGAAGGGAGAATTGCTTTTTATATTTCTCTGATTAGGGAGCGGAAGGTTCGGAATGGGGAAAATGTAAAGACTTATACTTTTTACGCTGGGAAGAGAATATTTTTTTAACTAATAAAAAGCTTTTTCATACACAGTTCGCTGTATTAATTATGTATGAGAGGCAATTTCAGGGAAAATGTTATAGAATAATTATCAAGTTTTTAAAGCGCTTTGAGTGTTTCATAAAGTTTTCTAAATTAAAATGCATTACCCTCAACATTATAACTCTTCTTATATTTGAAATTAAATAATCTTCCCCTTGCTTATATTATTCATAAGTTTTTTTTGCAGCTATATAAATTCAAGGCTTGTCGTGCCTCCTTAAGCGTTTATTAAAAATACTAAGTATATCTACAATTAAACAGTTATTATTATAATTTAAGCTTTGTTTCAAATGCACACGATTATACCTAATATATTGAGAAAATGAAAGTATTATTGCGTTAAAAAATATTATTATTATGAAAATCTCAATGTTTAAGAAACGCAAAACACAATTTTCTCGGGAAATATTAAGTTACGTCAATTTTCATATACTTTTTTTGCGTTAAAGTTAATAAGCAGAATTGTACGTCGCAGTATTCCTTTTGTATGCACTTTTTTATGTTCATTTCGTCCCAACAGATGTTCTTCTCGACACCTGCGAAGGGCAAAATGAACATCTTCCCTTTTCCATATTTTTCTTGTTTTTCATATATATATATTAGTTTTATTTTCTTCGCCTTTCGTTAATTTTATGCAGTATGAATTTTATACTTTTAGCATATATTATTAAAAAAGGTAAAAGAACTGAACAATCATATATAAAGCAACACGATTTTTACGGGTCGCTGTAAAAGTATTTTCATCGATAATATACATATATACATATATACATATATATATATGTACATGTATATACCCCTTGGAAAAAATTTTATCTCATCCATCAGAAATTTATTTGTCATCTTATTCCACTGCTCTCTCCTCCCGACGCACTCATACGCTTCTTCTCTTATTCTTTTGCATGCCGTCGCACACACCATAGCATATACTTATACGCACACTCGCACACGTCAAGACGAGCTTTTGACTTTTATACCGGTATATTTCGGTGGAATTGAACTATATACAGTTTTTCTTGTTATAGGGGCCTCCTTGCGTTTGAGGAACGCATGGGAGAAATTCATGATAGGCAGCCGACGGAGAATGACGCGCCTTGTGACAATCGAAGCGAGGATTTAAGTGGACGTCTTGCGCTTTGAGAAATCGTTTCGCTTATCGATGCGTGTAGCTGCTTTGCTGCTGCCGATTCTCTGTGCTTTGGGCAATTGGAAGAAATTTCTTTTTCGACCTTTTGCCCGACCGACTGTGATTTAAATGAATAAAGCATTTATGCATGGAATTTGCGTAACTCATTTGACGCGCAATAATCGCGAGATATATGGTTAAACTGATATAGTATTACTTTTTTTTATTTTGGAGCTAGAATTACTGTTGGATTGAGATCGCAATGCAAGGTTAAGGAACAGTTGTAAGTAATTGCCAAGGGGAACGGTAGCAGTATATATAAATATATATCTTAAAACTGTGGTCGTATTCAGATTCAGTGATTCACTTATATACATAATACAGGATACATACTTTTTTAATTTTTTGTGCCTCTTTGATTATCCGTTTTGTTCTTATCATTGATTGTCTATACTTTTTTTTCGCTCACTATCGTTTTTTTGGTATATTTATCTATTTTTATTATTTTTTTAACAGTTCCTATCAATTTATAGCTCTTCTATCAGTGCTTATCAGTCTCCATCTAAAATAATTTTTGCTAGGGTACACTTGTATATATCGCTTATATAATATGTGCTGTACATAGAATCGATTGAAACTTGGATAGTCTCGTGGTGAGTGCCGGTATACTTATTAAACTCAAATATCGTATACTCATCGATCAGTTGTCGGATCCGCTGTACTCGGAGAATCCGTGACGCGAAAACTCCTCCTGGAACTAACTCTTCTTAACCGATTAGAACTGTAAGTAAAAGAAATGTCGCATGAACAAAGATGCGTATACTATCTGTTAAATGCATATGTACATGCAGACATTAGCTCTGTTATGTAACATATTATTATATCAATAACTTTTTAGACTCGCGACTCTCACGATTCAGCCTTTTGTCTGGTACTTATATTTGAAAGCAGAGATGAACTTATTGATACACAGTTCTATACACTTAGTCTCTATATAATGTATAGTTATGTGCCTTGTCTCAGTATAATGTATAGTTATGTGCCTTGGGTACTTATACCCCATTTGAGACCTTGAAGAAGTGTCACAGTTCTATCATTATCACTAGACTGTGAAATTATGCAAACACCTTTCTAGATACCAGAAGTACCAAAGTAAAGAATTGTCAATTCAAAGAAGTACTATTATTCAAATTCCTATTTAAATAATTTAACACGAATAATGGAGGAGCAAGACAGCGTAAAATCAGTTAGCAGTTACGGTGAAACTCACATGAATGTAGCGGCTTTTTCTTACACTTGGATGATAAAAAATTTCAAGCATTGCTATCGTAGAACAGGACAGTCTATGACGTCTCCCAAATTCATTACAAACAACAAGGAAGAATTCAAATGGCAGCTGCGTTTGTACCTCAGCGGTTTTAATTCTACCTATAAAGATAACGTGTCTTTAGAATTAGTTTTGGTGTCAGGTCCTCTGAATGTACAAGATGCTTACATCGAGTTCTCCGCTATAGACGACGAAGGCGTGAAGCAAGTAAAATATAGTGCGATAGTAACGATTGCTCCAAGTTTAGAATACTACAAGGTATACAATTTTGAGACACAGCAAGAGATTCGTAGAAATTATCTGAGTAACAAGAATTTGATTGTAAAATGTGAAATGTGCTTCAATGAAGGTGCAACTGAATATGCAGGACCCAATTTGATACAAGCTCTGCACGATTTAACATCGTCGCACCATCGCTTACAAGAATTCAACGATTTCGAGGGTATCTTAAATGATGGCCAGTTTAGCGATGCCACGATAATAGTCGGTTCCGAGAAATTCCAGGTACACAAAGCCATATCGACGGCTCGGAGTCGCGTTTTCGCCGCGATGTTCGAGCACGATATGAAAGAAAAGAGTGCGAACACAATCGAGATAGCAGGCGACATTAGTCCCGAAGTCATGCAGGAGATCTTGCGATTTATTTATGCTGGGAAAGTCAACGATGTACAGAGATTGTCATTTGAACTTCTATATGCAGCTGAAAAATATATGCTAGAAGGTCTTAAGGTCATGTGTGAAGAAGTTCTTGTGAATAAGATGAGCGTCGAAAACATTGGTGAAATTCTCGTTCTTATAGATCGTAACCAAACTAACAAACTTCGTACAGCAGCGATGGATTTTGTTAAAGTAAATGCAAGACAGCTGGTTAAAACGGAGCAATTTAATGCTGCAATGAAAGCATTGTCGAGAGATTTTTTGTATGTTTTAATTGAAACAATCGCAGCTTAGAGTACAAAATACGTAAATATTATTGTATATTTGTTTAACTGGGCTTTAGCCCGACCTATAAGTCTTCGATAAATAAATAAATAATAAACCGTATCTAATAACAAGTGCTTTATTAAATTTGTATTCTATGACTTGATCCTTGTATCCTTGAAAACAATAAAATTAATTAAATACATTTGAAACTGTCGCCTGTTATGTCACCATGTTAAAAAAAATATATAAAATTTAAATAATTAAATCATAAAATTCCTTACTAAATATTAAAAATATATCTATAAAATGTAGTTTAAACTGAAATTTAGTGTATCGTTTTACATTTTTGTTGCTGATTCGATTCTAAACAACTCAATTCCTTGTGTTTTGACATAATTTTTTTCATTGAGTGTATGGCGCAATTATGTACTCATATTTTCTTGGATTTTCATATATTTTTTTCCTTCGTTACATTCGTTTTGTAGCGCGACATATCACGATATAATAATATTGCCGACAATACTAAAATACGAAGACGTTTATCGTAGAATTGTTTGATATATGATGCTTCTATAACCGGCATTACCGCTGTCCATACGCTTATATGCATGCTTATGAGAAATCGATTACACATGTACATCACGACTGACGGATGTTAACAGAAATTCCCACTCTCGACTATTCTGCGAAAATGATAGCGATTCCTTGAATATCGTGAAATTTCCTATAATCGCTGTTTGGCTTACACCGAAATGGTATACTTTAAATGTACTTATAGAACGACAGAATACGCGTCAAGAAATTCAGTACGCGCCTGTAAAAACTGTATAACAGATTTTCAGAATATATTTTATTTTATTAGTAAACTCATATATATATATACAAGGCAAGGATTAGATTCATTGTATATTAGTAATTGTGTATAAATATAAAAAATTAGTGATCAATTGCGATGGAACAAATAGGAAACAATTCGAAAATCGTGAATAAATGTAACACAGAGCTTATTACTGCCGTGACACATATAAAAGTTAAAGAATACAATTATGATTGGATAATAACAAATTTTTCGTGTAGTGTACTTGTTGATGAAAAGTGGGGTTTCGAATCTTCCACATTTATAACAAAGCACGAAAACGAGTATTACAAGTGGTCAATAGATATCCATGAAAAGGTCTGGGTTGGTAACGATTTGGGAGATCATATGTCGCTCAAAATATATTTATATGACAGTTGTCAGAACGATCTATTCAAGAAGGTACTAATTACAGTATCTCTTGTCAATAAAGAAGGAAAAGAAGAATTTGTTCAACGACAGCTTTGTGATCATGTCAAAGATAATGATTTCATGTGCCATTATGATAATATTGTAAAATGGAATTACCTGCTTGATGAGAATAATGGCTTAATACCAAACGATCAACTTACGATACGTTGCAAACTACGTTTTTTCGAAGGCATTGATGAATACCCTGAATCGACGATCTGTTCTACTAAGGAAATATCCTCGGAATATCGTTTTGAAGAATTTGGTAATTTTGAATAGCTTTTAGAATCCGCAAATTTTACGGACCTTAAATTGTTCGTCGGTGATAAGGAATTTCTTGTGCACAAAAGTATTTTGTCGGTACGTAGCCCCGTTTTCTCGGATATGTTCGAGCAACAGGAGAAAAACAGCGATAGTGTTGAGATTTCTGACATAAACTACGATGTCATGAAGGAAGTTTTACATTTTATTTACAGTGGAAAAGTTAATAATGTAAAGGACATCTGCCATGATCTTTTAGTTGCTGCAGACAAATATCAATTGGAAGCATTAAAAGCTGTATGCGAAGAATCGATGATAGCCGGATTGAGCATCGAAAATATTTATCAGTCGCTTATCCTGGTGGATAAGCACAACGTTAAGAAGCTTAAGGCAGCTGTAATTAAATTTTTGAGCACATATGCAAAGGATCTGATGGATGCGAAAGATTTTCTAAAAGCACTTCAATCAATCTCGCATCGTTACTAGCAGAAGTAATGCATGCGTTAACACTAAAATAGTGTCTAATTGTTTATATTGGCTGGTTTTAATATGTTTTGCATTAACTAAATAGTCTATTTATTTCAATAAAAATTATTATTAACCTTTAAATATGCATTAACTTTTTTATTACCCATTGTCTAAAAACAACAATGAATATCAAATGAATAAATAATTCTGAAATGAATTGAATTGAACATTGAAATATGACCATCTCTAAAAAGATGTGAACGTTGTCGTAGCAGCGATTTTAAGTTTGAATATAATTTTCCAATGTTAAATATCCAAATAAAGAAATCAATTAAGAATTGGAAATGATTACGGATTATAAGTTTAAATTTGTCTCTTCTTGTTTTTCATGTCTATAATTTTAGAATTATCTTTTACTTCGTATGACTCTATTGATTATTATTAGAAATTAGAAGACTCATAATTTATAAGTACATGTAAAAAAGGCACCGGATGATTTAGTTAATGCTCTTTTTAAATTTTAGTTTTTATTTAGTACTATTTCAAACAAAACTGTATGTGTATAATACTTCATACTTATATAAGTAACAAAGAAGAAACATTATTTAAATTGAAATTTAAATTGCATCCTAAATATTCTATATCATCATTTATACATTTTCGCGTCCAAATGACCAACCATGATTATCGGCGGAGATTAAAGTTAAGGTCTGTATATTTTTGCCTGAATACTCTCAATTACTATTTGATTGAGTGTATGAATTCCAAAAAGTAACGTAACATTATATTTGTTATAAAACTATTTTGCGCCGATTACTAAATCTTTTATAAATTCAATGATATTGTATAATTATTGTTAGATTTCATAACTGTCCAAATTGGCACAGTTGATGTTATTGCTTATGCGTATAAGAAATTGTATGAATAAATACAGACTATCGCTAGCGATAACAATCGGCATCCTCGACTATTCTGTAAGTATTGATTAGTTATTCCTTGAATATCTTAAAATCTTGGTGCCGACACTGCTTGCACGAAATCGAGCAACAAATCATGGATGTACACAGGAAGGCAAAATAAATTTTTGTGGAAAAAAAGTTGCGTGAAGATATAAAAGATGGTTACGACCCCATCTGTAGTTTTGAACATTTTATAAAAAAAACTTATGTCTTTGATGAAAATAATAGTTTACTCCTAAACGACCAGCTTAACCCATTAACGACCAAGACCCCGAATTTTCAACAACTTTTTCAAGGCTTTTTTTC
>UELV01154247.1:0-10173 GCA_900490015.1 Megastigmus stigmatizans
TATATATATATATATATATATATAGGACAGTGCTATAGGCAAATATGTATCATAACACCTGATTGCTGAACTGGAATAGCAGCCCCGGCAATCTTTATATACTATATATCCAACTATATGCAGTTTCCCATTCAGCAATTGTTACTGCTAAAATCATATTAATTTATATTAAAAACTCGGTCGCTGCAGCGGCAACGAGACGAGTTCGTTTACGCTTGGCATAATCTCGTCTATAGAGAGCGAAGCTCAGGTATATATATTTATGTTTATACGAAAAGCGCTCGCGCGATATTTATATGCGCGTGACGAAAGAGATCTCGAGGCGAGTATGCTAATTAAGGATTTGACGCACGGCGGGCCAAAGCCAATTATACCGCGAAGCTTCTCCCCTCTCCTTTTGGGCTCTTTGATTTTGGGCCAGCAAACTAGCGATAGAGAGAGAGAGAGGGAAGACGCAGTAGCACACACTGTTGGGCCGTGCGTGGCAGGACAGAGACAACGCCATGGAGGTATTGTTCAAGCGCGCTATTTGTATTTATTCGGGTCCTTTGTTCGAAATGAAGAGAGAGAGAGAGAGAGAGGGAGAGAGAGAAGATGTATGCAAAGGTACTCTCCGCACCGGTACGTATAAATATGCTGTGGCTGTAAAAAGTGGAGGGAGAGAGAGAGAGAGAGAGAGAGGAGTGGAAGCATAATTCGTGAGAGACGAAATTCGAAGGTGCAAGGGGTGTGAGGTTACTAGTCTTTTACCGGCGGCACTCCGATCTAGCCGACGCTCAAAGTGTCGCACCTTATATATATAAGTATACACTCGTCTCGGTTCTGTTTGCTTCTTCCTTTGCTCTCGCTTTACTCCAACTCGTTTGATCTTTGCGAGAGACAGAGAAGATTCTTCCTGCGACTGTGCGACATCGTCTCTCGGTGCTGCTGCTGATTCGCGTTACGATCGTGGAAGGATAAAAGTGTGGTAAACGAATGTGCAATTGGTCCGCGTATGATTACAGTTGTTGAAACGCGGCGCTCTCTATATTGTGCATATACATCTAATTGGAAATATTGGTTCTCGTTTGATCGAGCAATCGAAATAGGAAAAATGTATTGGACAAAATGATGTGACCAAAACATAAATATTCGTGTTCAAGCATTGCATGGAATTATATAATAGAGGTATTCAAAATTTTCCGATTACAAAGACGCATTTGAGATGGCTTAGAAATTGAAGTGAAATCTAAATGTTGCAATTTTGGTAGCGTTTGATGCCGTTTATGTTATTAGACCGAGTTTCGATTTTCATATATAAATTATAAATTAAAGATATTTGATATCAAAAAGTTATTCTAAATAATTAAAGTTTCATCCTTTTCGTTAAACCATTGAAATACGTATTTGCCACCGAGATCGGGAAGTTTGGAAAACGTCCTCATTTGTATACTTAATTTGAAATGTTTGAGAGATTTGTTTGCTTATCACGAAATTTCGCATATATTGTTGTTTTATAATAATCAAGCAAATTTTTAAAAATATTAATTATCTTATTTATCCAAACAACTTATTAAAGATCATATTATAATAGGTAGATACAAATATGCAATGTAAATGAAATAAAAGTGTAAAGAAATTGTGTGATTGATCTCGTTTTACATTTGCGTTTAGCAGTATTCATATACATGAAAATAAAAATTAAGATTGTGATATAGAAACGGTAAACGAATATTTAGTATAGCAATCAAAATGAACTCTCGAAAGCATATACGGTAATTATACTTTTGAAAACAGCTATTTTTCCCACTATAGCGAATCGCAATTAATCTGACAAAATGTTCCACAGAACGATGCGGCATCCCGCAGATCTTTGATATGCAGAAACATTGGAAGTGGCAGGGACGCAGCGGTCACCCACGATCCAATCGCTCGACACGTGTCCATTCTTGCACACATCCCAAGTGTACTCGTTATTTCTCTCGTCGATCCCGCTCCCCGCGTAAAATCGATACTACACAGTAAGATATATAGAGAACGACACAGGCGGCCGGTGTAATTTAATCGATGAGAGGCGTTGGACGTTTCGCGAATTTTCATCGCTGCACAGCGGAACGAGTATATTGCACGACAGCCAGGGCTAAAGAGAGAGAGCGACAAAGTGAGGAGAGAGAGAGAGAGAGAGAGAAAGAGAGAGAGAGAGAGTGAGAGAGAGAGAGGAAGAGAGAAAGAGTGATGCAGCAGCAGCAGCAGCAGCAGCAGCAGGGCGTCGCGGCGTTTAGTTTCTCTCTCTCTCTCTCTCACTCTCTCTCTCTCTCTCTGTCAGAGTTCTGCCCCACCCACGAGTGCTCGCGGCGTGGATGCTCGTTCCTCGTTGGTGCACATATATCGCTCCCGCATGTGCAACGGATTCGATTGTGTTGGTGAATGCATCTCGTGCAGCGGATGCAGCTGCGAGTGGTCAGTGCCGCGGTACGCGCCCTGGCTGACCGGTCGACCACTTTCTCCACTTCTAAAATATATGTACTACCTCTACTGCTCTTTCGGTGCTTTTTCACGGGCTTTGCGCATCTTTCGCTCGAGTTTGCGGCTTATAAAGCCGGATCTTTCCCGGCTAAACGGCATTCGGTAATTGTTGTTGTTGTTGTTGTGATTGATTTTCAGGAGAGACTCTGCGGTGATATAGTGTGATATATATTAGAGAAGATTCGCCGTGTGCATAGGTGGCAAGTTTTTAGCTAAAATATATGGAATGCTTTTCTTAGCGCTATGAACGGGAAAAACTGCTGCATTTCGAGTGTCACATGTAGTGTATTTAATGAATTGTTGAAGTGCAGCTTAAGTAAGTGAAACTGAGTGATGTATACGAACTGTCTGTGCTAACAAGACTTAGATATAGAAACGTTATCGATAAATTCACTTTTTATAAAAAGAAAAAGAATGTAAATGAATAAAAAAATAGTAAGAAAATGCCAATTTTTTTTTTAATTTACATCTACGCACATATTTATACTTCTCATCGATATGCGTATGAGTTTTTCGCGCACGGAGACGAGAATATCGCATAGGAAGCAAGACAAATAAAAAGAGAGAATCAGTGGGTGCAAAAAAGATTCGGAGCTTCGTTATTGGAAACTCCGCGCGGCGCGATAAATCTATATATATATATGTTTACCAACGAAAAGAAGGAAAATGCACGCGTCCTGTCTTATACTCGCGAGAGCTCGCGTAATACGCGCGTTCTTGTGTGCGTGCGTGTGCGTGTGTGTACGTGTGCTAGGGTAGAGAGAACGCGAACACGCGTAATCCGGTAGAGAGTGAAGAGAAAGAGAAAAAGAGAGAGAGAGACTGAGTGAGAGAGAGCACACGACGCGCCATATTTTAACATCGTTTCGAGTCGCATTATGTTTCCAGCAAAATGGTCGGTGCACACGTGACAGGCCGACGGGAATGGTTTATCTTGAATACACAATCCCACCCCCCTCCGTAGTGGAGAAAGCCCCTGCTAACGACGCCCATCGCCACCCCCCGCTATCTATATATACATATACGTATATATATATATATATATACACATCATCTCTCTCTCTCTCTCTTTATTTCGTTCACTCGCTCGCTCAGCTCTTCTGGCGCGCCGACGAGGGGGAAGCGAGCGAGCGAGCGTACGACCCCACTGTACGCATCGGCCTAACGACGTTCTTTCTCATTCCTCGCCAGAGCAAGAGGGAGAGAGAGAGAGAGAGAGCGAAAGGGAGAATGGAGCCAAGACACGCGGGCGCGCACAGCCAGTCGACTTTTCTTGCGCGAGGGAAATTCTGCCCGCACAACGCGCTCCCCCCTCCCCCCCCCCGCGTCTTGGAAAACTTTATACCCAGAAATAACAATTTCCATTCAAATAGGATTTCTTGCTTTTTCGCATTAATAACGTTCGAAAGAGCTGCTGCTGCCTCGGTTCTTTCTTTTCCTCTCTCTCTCTCTCTCTCTCTCTTGCTCTAGCCTCGCTCGGTGTCTTCCGCATGAGCCTCGCGTGCACGAGATCTCTATTTCTTTCAAATTTTCGAAACGAATTTCTCGCCGACGTCGTTTACCACGCGGACTTGTCGTTCCCTCGGAACTTTGTTGGTTGAGCGAAACTTTTGAGTTTGCTTTTAGTTTTCTGGATATACATTCAAAATCGCTTTCTATATGCATACATATAGTTTCTACTATCTTTCATTTTGCGTTTTGCGGGCCACTGAAGTTTGTTTTAACAAAATATATACTCGCCGTTCTGTAATGCGTGGTATAACCATTTGCTGTCTTCGAGCCACACATTTTGTTTATTTTCACCTTAATTCGCAGGAAATTATTTTGTTTTCTTGTTTGTATATAAGTTCGGAATTTCTACATTGATTTTAATTCGCCCAATCACAGGGTACCTACTTAAACTTTGCATCGCCTTTACAATATGAATTTTCAACTCATTCTGAATATGGAATTTTTAAAATTTAGCGTTGACGCATTATCATAAAATCAAAAAAAATAATTTTTAATAATCTCCGCGTTCCGATTGCATATCACAAACATTATTAACATTTTATCAACAATTTACATTATGTCAACTATTTCCAAATACGTAGTAAATAGGCTTATAAAAATTAAACCAAATCATACGAGCCATCAGATAAATATAGAAGAGAGCAACGAAGCTAGCGGCCAAGATATTACGAAAATATAATCAAACAGAGTGACTGTAATGTAGGTGAACGGGTGTACGGTACATTAACGCGCCCCGAAGAAGGGCTTTCGCGCAATTAATGCGTATGGACCGAGAGCAGCGAAACACAAATTGTAGAGCAGAAGGAGGAGAAAGAGATCGGGGAATCATCTCATCCGATCTGTGCGCCTTATATAGTAAGATAGCAGGCTATATGTATATATGTAGGGAAGGGTTCTTGTTCGTCGAGAGGGAGAGAGGTGATCGCGAAGAAACCGAAGCCGAAGAGTCGAGGAAGAAAAGGGAAGGAAGAACTCGGGATTTCGCGTGCGCGCGCGCACGCAACTCTGCAATAGCCTCGGAAGTTAGTCTTGGACACTCGCTCCGACCCTCTCTCTTTCTCTTGAAGCTCAGCAGAACCGAGAGCATAATGTCCCTAATGAATCCTCAAACTCAAATTAAAACTTTGAAATTGTCGGCAGTCAGCAAATGCGACACTCGATTCCGTAACAATGCAAAGTTTGCCATCGCACCGGCACACTAACTCTCTCTCTCTCTCTCTCTCTCTCTCATAGCCCTGCAATCGTGTCGTCTTCCTCTTCTTCTTCTTCTTCTTCTTCTTGATCCCGTTGGCGACTACGCAAGGAGGGCTAAACAAATTATTAGTCTACAAACGCTCCTCTTAATGCGCCTGTTTCTTCATGCCCGTGTCGTTAGAGAGCTTCTCTCTTCCACGATCTGAGATGATTTTTTCTCTCTCTCTCTTCTCCTCGCTCGCTCGTACCTATTCACTTACTCTCCAGGGTAAAATCCGATTTGTAGCTCTAATAAGCCACATTGTCAATGCATAGCGATTGGTGCGACGTTCGATGGGACATCCTTTGGCCCTTTTCTCCTTATTCTGCAACTGTATAACACACACAAATATTTGTAAGCTTGAAGATATAGATTGTTATATTATTCAACATGAATTGTCATGAAAATCAAACCATAAACAATTCAATTTGGGTTCGACGAAGAAAGAAACTAACCAGTTTACCTATATTGTTTTTTTCCCCATATATTCCAGTATAATCGCTAATCGAGCCTAATCCCATAAAATTTATATAAAACCATAGCAAAACATCCAGCAGCGTTGCAGACGCACACAACAGACGTACACGTATATAAAAGCCTGCACGTCTCGTAAATTATATTTTTCGCGCGACTCGGGCGGCAAGAGCCGTTAGGTGGGGAGGGGGTGGAGGAGGGGGAGGCGGCCAGGAATCGATATACGAGTGGGTGGCTGCGCGCGCGGGAGAGAGAAGAGAGAGAAGAGAGAGAGAGTGAGAGTCCCATACGCGTGCACACGTACACGGATATACACATACGTATACAGGGGGGATATCGCATGCAGTGCCACGCGGTAGGGGATTCGTCGTCGGCTGCTGCCGCTGCCGCCGCCGCCACCGCCGCGTTCAGGCTATGGGGGTGGGTTATATACTCTGGGCGGGAGAGAGAGAGAGAGAGAGAGGGCGACGCACGGATTTCGAGGGTGATGTTGCGTTTCCCGTATATATATATATATATATACAGCATGTAGTTGTATATATGTGTATATATGTCTCTTTCCCCAGCCGCGTTCGGCCATCTCTTTTTCTCCTGGGCTTCTGCCGCTGGCGCTTCTTCTTCTTCGTACACTGCCTCCCCGACTGTACTATACCACTGGATCCCTCGGGATAATCTCCATCCCTCGCGTCTGCTCGAGGCCCAGTTCTCTCTCTCTCTCTCTCTCTCTCTCTCTCTCCCGGCGCATGCACACATACACACGCACACATGCACACGACGCACAGAGCCATACACCCCCGCCTTCTTCTTTTACTTCCGAAGCTGGCGGGCTCTGTATACACACCGATAGGAAAAAACAGCCAGTCCTGCCGTACACGCAACCATATAGTCTGTGAGACTCTCTCTCACTCTCTCTCTTTCTCACTCTCTCTCTCTCTGTGCGCATGTGAAAGTCTCGCTTGCTATGTCTCCCTCTATTGGATTCGCGTTCCCGAAAAGCTCGCGTATACTACGTTCGTCTGCGTTTAGACGCGCTCGCGCTCTACATATATATGTAAACGGGCGTTTCGTCTCTCTCTCTCTCTCTCCCTCTCTACATATATATACCCTCGTGAGCTTCGTCATTCCTTTTTTCCTCCCTTTTTTTTTCTTTCAATTATTAAATAAAAGAAGAATAAACATTTATAATATACGTTTCTCTATAGCTTTAAAGAGTTCGTGATTAATATTATTTAAAAGTAAACTTCGTATAATACTGTATAGCCACGAGTTGTGGAAGTATAAAATTTGAGTAAGATAAAAGTTGCAAGTGACTTCTAAAAAAAAGATACTGAAATCTAAGATCTTGTATAATTATTCTGCAATTGTACGACGCATTGATACGAATTTGTATCCAATTATTGCAATCGACATATATTTAATGTGACATAACGATACAACACATGTATATTCGCTGATAAGATCTATACCTTGTCATACCAAGCGTAATACTGGTAACGATAAATCTTTACGATCATAGCGAACTTCACAATTGATCGAGCAACGTTTAAATTCAAATAAACAATTGTAATTGCCATATCATAGACATTTCATTTCACTCAAATGTAAATCTAAATAATATATACGTCCAATTCTCGACAACTCGAGTTTTTTTTTCCACTCGCAAGCATTTTACTCAGAACGCCAGCACACACGACATGTACTTTAATCCTCTTGTAATCAGTAAAACAAATTGACAAATTGTTTGTACTTTCCACGCAGTCAATTCTACGTATACGCTTTAGTTGATTTCCCCGTACACAAACGCTCGCATACACACACACCCACGCACAACTTTCATACGCCTGTCTTCCCTCGACTCCATATCTCTCTTTCTCTCTCTCATGTCCCCTCACCCCCATCCTTTTCCACTGACTTTTTCTCTTCGACTCCATTCCCCTTTCTTTTATTCATCGCCCAGTGCCAACCAACGCACACATACATCCAGAGAGCGCGAGCTTCATACGTGTACACAGGGGTTGGAAGGAGGGGGTGGCAAAAAGCTTTCTCGCTTTTCCTCTCTCTTTCTCTCTCTCTCTCTCTCTCCCTTCTCCCTACTACATCCGAGAGAGAGAGAGAGAGAGCGGCGGAACGCGGCGTGGGCAGTGACGCGTGTGCGCACGCAGAAAAACTCGTCTTATTTATATGCCTGCCGCCTAGCTGCACACGCGCCAAATCGATATCTCGCGCGAATAATCACGAAGGGGGGGGGGGGCAGAGGGGGGGAAGGTGTAGCGAGCAAAAAAGCCATAGAGCGAAAGCTATCTATCTCTATACATAGAGTATACCAGGAGAAAGAAGAAGAACGAAATGGAAGCTTGGTGCGTGTATGGGGGAGCTAACGCGAAATCGCGGGACTTGTGCGTGTGCTGAATTCCCGCGGCTTTGACTCGCCCAAGAAGTCAAAGTCTTTTATTACAAGAGAAATCACATTTTTATACATTAGAAAATATCGTATGCTACATTGTTATATGATAATTGAGACTATGTGCAATACGATGCGTAAACGAATTGAGCGTAAATAATATGTATTCGATGAAAAATATATAGATTAGAATTTCGTTGCGTCCATGCTCAGTACTAATACGTATAAATAACGCGTCTTTGCCGATAACGAATAAAACAGCCCCGTCTGAATTCGAACCTCATATAATATCTATGGATAATGGCTAACATCTTTGATTTTACAGCAGCAGCAGCAGGAGTAGCAGTAGCAGTAGATCCCGCAGCCTCTCTTCCATTTCAGATATCTTCCAGATCCGTCTGGCGCGTTGGGCAGAAGAGCAGTACACACAGCCACTCGACACACGTGGAATTGCGACTCGATCTCGGCTCCAGAGACCAATTAAGGGACATCGTCGTGAGCGGGGCTGCTGGAGAGAGAGAGAGAGAGAGAGAGAGAGAGAGAGAGAGAGAGAGAGAGAAGGAAGGAGAGGGTTAGAAATCTCGCATCAGGGTCCACTATACGTATAACTATCCGGCCGCAATTATCGCCGAGCGACTCCGGCGGCTCGAATGCTTTTTCACTCGCGCAATCTCAATTTCAAATTGAAGAATCGGGAATAGAAGGAGGGTTGGTGGCGTGGTAGGGGAGAGGGGGCTAAGGGTCCGGGGCCGGGGGGTGGACGAGGATAAGAGGCTACAAGAGAGGCAAGACGTGGAGCGTAGCGCGCGATGAAAGGGTTGCCTGCACCACCGCCGGCGGCAGCTCGTACAAGCGAGTCTTAATAGTAATCTAGGAGTAATTTCGCGCCTGACTCATGGAAGCACTTAAGTAATTTCGCGGCATTAACGCGGGGCTTCTTGGCGTCGGGAGTGGAGTCTCATATCTCTCTCTCTCTCTCTCTCTCTCTCTCTCTCTCTCTCTCTCTCTCTCTCTCTCTCTCTCGCTTTCTATTGCGAGTAGGAAGCAAGTCCCTGTATACGGCAACCCCTTGCGAGCCGACATATATAGACATCGGTGTGCGCCTCGATTTTGCGCGTTTGGCCACAAGCCTCGAGATCAAAGACGTCCCGCGTTACGCAAATCCTTGGGCGAACGAGTTAATTAACTTGCTACACCGTATGAAAGCTTGCTCGAGTTTTCGAAATATTTATCCAAGGGGAACAAACGAACTTTCGATGAGGATATCCACGGTTTGCGAATTTCTTTTTTTCGAGGTCTTTATGCGGTATCGTTCGAGTTGCTGAAGCTATGAGATCTCGCTTGAGATCCAACTGGACTTTTAAATAATTTTTCGGCAATTTTTTAAACTTGTTGTTTTGAGATATTCTGAAGGCTTGTGGTTACTTGTTTATTATATACACCATTTTAATAATTAAATTTCATTAATTATATGACTATGTAGAAGAACCTATAATAATTTTGCACAAACAGTTTATTAAAAAAAAGAAAAACATTGAAATACTACTTAAAATCTTGCAATACAGACTTTTCTCCATATAAACAGTTGTATATTATTCATTTATGATAATATATATATATATATCTTTTTATAAAAGTGAAGTGTGAATTAACTTTGTAATATCTATAAACGTGACTAATTAATTTAAAAAAAAAACACAGAAAATCCTACATACATTTTATACACACCTAGATAGATTGATGACTACCACTGCAGGGTATAAAAACGTAATTTTCTGATAACGTGTGGAAATGAAATGAACGAATCGTTTTAAAATGATTACTCTCGGAAAGAATACATATATTTTCAGATGTAAGATATAGTAACATCAATACTTTAGCGAGACATATTTTCAACCACACCACCGTAAGAAAAATAAAATTTTTCCTCGAGACTCGCTGCTCTCTCCTCTTGCCCAAAAAGATTCAAACGTGAAATGGGTGGTGTTGCATGGCTCGAATTTAAATATACACTATATATATACATTATATACACATACATATATAT
>UELV01154249.1:0-15640 GCA_900490015.1 Megastigmus stigmatizans
TTTTTGCAGTATTTTGAATTATTGTCATTGCATTTTCCTTATAAAAAAAATTCATAAAGTTGAAAATTTCCAAATTTTTTAACTTTTTTTCGTGAAAAACACGCCAAAATTTTTTGCAGGAGTATTTAAAAAAAAAATCGGTATCCCCATTCGAAAGAACAGCTCAAAATACGTCGGATATGATCTTTTTCAAATTTTTTCAAACCTTTTTTTTTAGTTGTAAAATGCCTTGAAAAAGTTGTTGAAAATTCGGGGTCTTGGTCGTTAATGGGTTAAGAGAGTGTATAACTACCACTAAAAAAGTATACGGTATGGGACAGTATACTAAAACACTAATCAATATTAATTTAAACACTGTTGCTATTACAGTAGTTGAGTACGCCAATATCTTCTGCGATAGAAACATATAAAGACCGATTTCTTTTAATGTTTTACTGACAGAAATATCTCGCTAATGCTCCTTTGGTTTCAATTTTTCGGTTTCAAACACACATTAGGCATCACATTCAGAAATGTTACTGTACTTTATTGTTACAAAGTAATAGAAGCTTTGAAAATTACGCTGTATAGTCATTATTATTCCTTCGAAATATAAAGGATGAATCAATTCCATCGCATTTGCTATATACCATTCGATAGATCGTGAAATTCTAAGAACGACGTAACTTTCTCGTTTTTTGATCTGACAAGTAGTTTTCGTGTTATTAATTGTTAAAAGTTTGTAAGATGAGCCAATCAGCGGGCAACTACAGCGGGCGACAGCTATTGTTGCCCGCTGTTTGGCTCATTTTACAAACTTTTAACAATTAATAACACGAAAACTATTTGTCAGATAAAAAACGAGAAAGTTACGTCGTTCTTAGAATTCCACGATCTATTGAATGGTATATAGCAAATGCGATGGAATTGATTCATCCTGCATACTCAATAGTAACAGTAGTAAATTTTTTATAATTTTATTTACATATCTAACCAATGCTTATGTTTCGTGAAAGAAAATTCAACTATAATTTAGTGGCAGCAATATTAAAAATATTTGACTATGTTTGATAGTAAGATAAGCATTGTATAAGTGCTGCTCGGATGATTCTCACAAACGTTGTACAACAAGTGCAAAAATGGTTTTGAAAATTATTTAATTTAAACTTTATGAAAATTTACCACGTATGCGCCTTATCAACATGTCCACGCCATGACAATTGAGCAACATTCTTTAAAACGTATTAAGACTGAAAATTTTGACTAACACACATAAACACACACACGCACGCAAATATGTGTTCACACATATATTTACAGAAATATATGCACACAAATATATGCAAACACATAACACTCACAAATCTATACACTCATGGATCATGGATGCACACACAAAGACACACCCACACACCTAATACACAAATACATACACACTCGCAAAAATTCACCCACCCACACAAATATATACGTACAAATATGTACTCTCATAAATATATATATATATATAGATATACAAGTACACACATATATGGATCACGTTAGGAGAAAGGATTAACTCTCAGACTATATGCGTGCGATAGGACGATGAAACGATGAAACATCTGTTTAATATAATAGAAGAAGATTTATTATTGATTAGGGTTTTAGTGCTGTCCCTTACCGCGTATACTTTATATCTGTTGGCCTTATACACTCTTTTAAAATGATTAGTATTAAGTTTTTAATATCGGTGATTAAGCTTAAAAAGTGATTACTAGAGCCTCAGGACTTATAAACATTGGTGGATATTTATTGAGATTGATGAATATTGATGTTAAAAAATTGCTTACGATTTGCGAAGGGATAAATTAATCGACGAAACGTCGTTTTCAGGAACATCAAATGTACGATTGACTTATGAACCAACCGAAATTTAAATTTGAATATTATTGACAGAAAATGGAATTACTTAAGATATGATAATTACCAGAAATAATTTTTGGGAGAACAACCTATCAACATTTTTATTGATAATATCGTTCTTAATTTGCAACAAAAAAAAACCTATTTGATGTGTAGCTAAAGAAAATGAAATAAGTAGGAAGATTACAGGAATGAAAAGAAAAAGAAAAAATATTTTTAATATCTGTGTAATAATTTAATCGCTTTTTACAAGCTAAATCGATACATTGTATTTAAAATAGTTCTGAGAGTATGCGACGCGACGTTGGTGAATGTACGGATGTTGATCGCACCTATATTTTACGTCTCGGAGTACCAACATCGGGTGGCATTTCTCTCTTATAGTTTACACAAAAATAAATTATTCACATTACGCATTAAATACATTTATCAGAGACCATTATTTTTCGGGTAACAGTCGCTGTCGATTGCGCTTATTTTCTCGTTTATTCGCTTCAACGCGATTAAAAATTACACCAGAAATAAATTAATCGTTGTTTAAACGTAATGGAGTTGTTAATTAGTATAGTTTATAACAATTAATAAATATTTATAATATTACGGTAGTTTCAATATACATACATAAAATACGTTGCAAGGCTTATAATTATAACATGACGTTTTCCGAATGAAATTCGTACAACCTTTATAACATGTAACAAACTTTGCTCCACGAGCGGTACGGTTCATCATTTATCACATTTTTTTACTCATCGTACATTAATGCTGAAAAATATTTACTCGCACGAGTTTATTTACGTTGTCCATTAGAGGAGGGGTTGAATAATAGAGGGTGTGGGGGGAAACAAAAGGTCCAACTTGCATTTCTGATTAACCCTAGAAACTTAACTTTTCTAAAAAAAAAGAACATCTCAGGAAAACGGAAAAATTAAGACACCTTTAAATAAATTACATTAGTCAATTGAAGGGTAAGTATGGGGGTGTCTTTCTTCTCATTTTGTAAACAGAAGTATCGCACGAGCTGGGCATTGCGAAAATCGCAGCTCGCTAAAAGACTATGTATAAACACTGACTAGACTTCGCACTCGTCTGGTACTCAATAACACGTTTATTTTCTTTTTTCTTCTGTTCGTTATATCCGCGCGTGGAGTACCCTTTATCAAATATTCTTAATTACAAAGTATCTAGTCGGTATTTTAATGCTCCTGTTTGATTTCCGTTTATCCTCCACCTCTTCAGCTTTGCTCTCGTTTTAACTCTTTATACAAGGAATATACGTAAGGAATATTCAACTATCTTCGCCTCTTTTCGCCCCCTTGCTTCATCATTTTTTTTTTAATTTCTTTTTTATTTCGAGTCTCGCGGGACAAAATCAACGTTATTGTCGCGCATTTTTTACGAAACGGAAAAATAAAATATAATATATAATAAATATGTAATCGGAAGGAAAGTATCGCGAGTGCGAATTCGCGATACTCTTGGAAATGCTTATATTTGTTTGTTTGTTTTTGTTTTGTTTTTATTCGAAAAGCTTTTTCGCGTAGTGCCAGATGCGGAAGAAGTACTCGTCCTTTCGCAGCAGTCTCGCCCTGGCGTACGAATGGATGTCCGCGTCCATGTTGTGATCGCGTAGCCAGGAGCTCGTGTTCTCGGTGCTGAAGCTCAGGGATGTCGTTTCCCCGCGGTCCGGCATCTCCGCAACTGGCTCTATCACGGTTAAATCTGTAATAAAGAAGTTCGAATTGTGCGTTAGTATTGCAGAGTGCACGTATGTACAAGATGATGAAAATTATGTTTCAGGTGCGCGAGTGCTTACCTGACGCTGGTACAATCTTGAAAGGCTCTTCAGATTCCAGCGGCTCGCTAAAGCCGACCTCGTTTTTGGCATAGATCCTGAACAGATATTCGTGATTCTCCTGCAGATCCCTGATTGTTAGTCTCTGAATACCAGCGTTGACCCGGCCAACTTCCATCCACATGGTCTTCTTTACGTCCCTGATGGCTATTTTGTAGGCTTCGAGTGGGGCACCGCCGTCGGATTCCGGTCTGCCCCAGCCTATCGATATCGTGTTGCCTGCTATTTGCCTGATCTCCAGTGGTGCTGTTGGTGGTGACGGTACCACTGAAAAATTAATGAATAATGTTTTATTTGAACAGGTAAGTTGGATTTTGAACCTGTAAAGATATTATTTCTGTGCATTTTTTTCTGCGTTCACTTAAATTTTCAATCATTGTATAGAAATTTATTTCAGGAATTATTCATGCTGATCTTCATATACGAAAAACTATATTGTGTAATTGATTATTTTGTTCTGTATCATAAATGTAAATAAAATTTTTAAATCTTTGATTTCATTACACGAGAAACTGAAAAAAAGCTTTTATTTTTTTGATCTTGCCAATTTTGACAAGCCTTACCTCAGATAAACTAATAATCTACTTAAAAATTAAAGAAAAGAACGAAATCTTAAATATTTCATGCCCCAGTTCAAAAGGCACTCGATATTGTTTTCTAGATCTTCAAATAAAATCCTAAACTTACTGGCATGTGATTTAAGAAGGACGGGCTCTGATGTTGCAGGTAAGCTTAAACCTAAGCTGTTCTCCGCGAAAACTCTGAATAAGAATTCGCTCTCTTTCAGATTCTCAATAACATGAGAATGTGTTGTGCCATCCAAAGTAACGATTTTCGTCCATCTTGATCCTTTACCAGCCAGTGGCCTCTTCTCGATGATGTAGCCTGAGCAAAAGATTTAGTAATTATATCAAAGTTAAGATGGCATAAGTATTATTACATTTTAATGAAAAATGCTATATACATTTGAAATACTTTAGTGTTGTGTGAAATTCAAAAGTATAAATATCAACTAATATTTTTTACATGGTGTTATATAGTATTATATTACATGGTATTAATAAAATTTCAAGATTTTCAAAAGGTTTACCTGTAAGTTCAGTTCCTCCATTGCTTGTAGGTGGTGACCAATTCAAGGTGACGCTCCTACTTGTAATATTGGTGACATGTACGTTGGTTGGTGGCGATGGTGGTGCTAGATTAAAATAAAATTATAATGAAATGCGAAATAAATTACATTTACATTTTTCGATTAGTATATATGCGAGAATTTAGAAGCTGTTATTTTCCACTTACTTTTGCAGGTAATAATTTTCGTTCCAGGAAATGTTCCAAGCAAAGCATATATTGTTTCTTCCGAAACTTTCGTTATTTCTAAGCATTATTGAAGCAGATATATAAGTATATTTTTGTTAGATTTAAAATATTGCGCAACATAATTTTGGAATTTTTTAACTATGTTAATAATTAATTAATAAGTAAAATATTTTCAAAGTGAGCAATGAGTAATAATACTAAAAGTGATATTACTTATTTTTTATACTTACTTAGCCTTTTACCAGCTACAATTGGCTCTTCGGACACATAAGGTGGTCCCGTGCCTATTTTATTTCTTGCAGTTATTCTGAAGTCATACGACGTATCAGTTTTTAAGTCTGACACTCCAATATGTGTCTCCTCTTTCGTTGAGCCAATCTATATTCACAAAGCAATTATTCATTAGTCATTTAAGAGTTCTAATAATAATTATTGCATTTTTGTATAATTACGAAGTTATTGAAATTGACTAGTTTTATGTTATGATCGCGCATAATAAACCTAATAACATCAACAAAAGCCTACACCTATTTTATTATCCTTTATTCATTTTAAATACTTAATTATTATTTTTTAAAATAAAAATTTTATTTTAATATTGAGAAATATTAATAAATGTTAAAAACCTTCTGCCAAGATTTCTTTGAAGTTTCCTTCATTTCAACGATATATTCTATAATCGGTGATCCGCCGTCGTCTTCTGGCGGTTTCCACTTTATGGTGAAGGATGTTTTGGTCATTCCCGAAACTTCAAGTGGTCCTCTTGGTGCTCCTGGTTTGTTCTCCGATACTTTTGGCGATATTTTAATGGTCTTTGAATTAGGCGAAGGATCGCTAGGTCCAACTTCATTGACAGCCTTTGTTCGGAATGTATACTCGGCGTCGGTCACCAATTTAGTAACGGTATGGGAAGTTCGTGTTATTTTTTCCTCTATTTTGGTCCACCTGGAAGTTTGATATTAAAAATTAAGTAAACTACGTGAAATTTATAAAATATAATTTAGATGCAAGTGTTGATTTAAATAAAAATAAATAAAGTTGACATACGTTGTTGTTTTCTTTTCGTGATACTCAAGAATGTATTCGGTGATCGATGAATTGCCATCGAACTCCGGTTCATTCCACTGTAGTGTCACACTGTCATTTGTAATGCTTGTTGGTTCTGGAGCACCAGGAGCAGATGGTACTTCTGTTGGAATATAAGTTAAAGTAGTACGAATTAGTATAGAATGAAATTACCATGTAACTTAAATACTATACACAGAAATTAACTTACGCATTATTATAAGCTTTATGTTTACAGTAGCATCTCCATGTACGTTTATTAGTTTTAATGTATAGTCTCCAACATCGTCTTTCTGTACTTTTTTTATGGTAAGTGTAGCAGATTCTTCATCGATGGTTGGTATAACTCGCTTAGATTTTTGGACCACGGTTCCATTAACAGTCCATTCGTCTGTTGGTTTGGGCGCAGCTGTGAAGTTTACGCTCATTTCGACGTCACTGCCAACTTTGACCTTGTATACCTTTGGTGTATCTGAACTAATCGTAGGTGGAGCTTCTACAACTATAAAAACAACATTTATATGGTTTATGCAGAATATTGTATAAAGATATCTGTAATTAAATGCTTTGTTGTAGCATGATTTTTAAATCTTAATAGTAAGTATACCTTCAACTTTCAATTTTGAAGAAGATTTAACATTAGTGGCAATCACACTATATTCCAAAGCATCTTCTACTGTGCATTTCTTAACTATGAGTTTCTTTTTGGGACCTTCATCTATAATTGTATATTTTGGCGATTCTTTTATTTCTTGTCCTTTTCTGTAATGCAAACAGTCGAATGGAATTTAATTATAGAATACATATATTATCGTTATGTAATCATATAATGAAAAACAACAGAATATCTTATAAAAAAATATTAATTCTAACCTGAGCCATTTAACTGGGATATTTGGTTTAGATAATTCTATTTCAAATGTGGCATCTTCATTCAGCGGGACCAATGTTATTTCGGGTAAGCGTTTTATAAACTCAACGCCAGGCTCTTCTACGGTTAGTTTAGCAGTGGAAGTTTGATTTCCAACTTGGCAGGAATAAACTCCTGCATCTTCTGGTTTGGAATTGTAAATTTTTAGTTTTTGACGCTTGCCGTCTATAGATAGTTGGACGTGTTCTGAAAATTGAAGTTCTTGATCATCCTTAAACCAACGTACCAAAGCGTCACCTTTTGTAAGCTCAATTTCAAACGTTGCTTTTTCGCCTTTTGCAATTGTAACATCTTGCATTTTTGTGATGATTTCAGGTGGTAATTCTAAAAAAGATAGAATTTTTATAAACTTGTGTTATCGCTTCATTTTAAAGATAGAGGTATATTTGATGTTATTAAGATTATCGCTTTCAGTGTTTGGTAAAATTTAAAATAATTATGCGTACATTTTGATACTAGTGCGATAAAGTGATTTTACCCTCGTGAAATCTATTTCTCGCTCATGTATGGAACCTCTTTTTATTAAATAACGTGTGAATTTAACCCATGCATTTTTTTTACGCGTGCGATAAATTGAGCTTTTCGCACGGAGTGTCATAATAATATATTTTATAACTGAGTGTGTTACTTTAGATGCCTGTTTAGCGTGCGTAAAGTACCAATTTTTTGCACTAGTGTGTACAGTGTTTTACTTTACGCACTGAGTGCACTACACAGGTGATTCTTTCGTGCGAGGTTCACCTGTTTCGCGCGCATGTGTCGAACCATATTTTTTATAAATGAGTCCGTAAAATTCACCTCTAGATGCCTTTTTAGTGTGGGTTAAGCAACCAATTTGTTTTTTCACGAGTGCGTAAAGTAAAACGCTTTATATGCTCAGTGTACAAAGTAAGCACTTTACGCACTAGTGAAAAAAATGGGTACTTTACGCACGCTAAACAGGCATCTAAAGTCGAGTTTTACGCACTCAGTTATAAAAAATAATGTTCGACACTCGGGCGGAGAAGATGTACTTTACACTCTCGTATCGAAAACTACTTTTAATTCCAAAATACGGGATAAAAAAATGTGTTTACCTCCATATTGAAAAAAACGACTAATCAGATCTACTTCACCTAGCATATATAACTAATTTTTATTATAAATAGAAAAATATATCAGTGAAAAGAAAAGTGTGCTTACAGATACGGCATCCACTTAATTATGATTATCGAAATTAGAATTTATTCAAAAACTTTAATATATAATACTTACCAACAACGGTAACTTCTGCAGTACATTCCTGATCAATTAGAGTACAGGTATATTCTCCTTCATCTTGAATTGAAGTAGATCTAATCAATAGTTTTCTTACAGTTCCTTCTTTAATAAATTCTAATTTTTCAGAAGATGGACTTAATGGTACACCATCTTTAAGCCATGATACATCAGCAGTTTGAGATGTTATTTCAACTTCCAAGATAGCTTCATTTCTCTCCGTGACTTCGAAGTCTTGTAATTTTTTCACGAACTCTGGCTTTGAAGCTGAAAAGATTTGAGTTTTAATGATTGCAAGATAACATAATTAAAATAAGAATAATTAAAAAATATTTTACCTTTCACGGTTACATCGCAGAATGTCTTTTGATTCTTCACTGTGCATTTGTAGGTTCCTTCATCAGTTTGATTAATACGTTTGATAACAATTTTGTGAATTTTTCCTTCCTGAATAACCTCGCGGTGATCCATACCACTGATTTCTTTATCATTATGCCACCACGTAGTGGAAACTGTATGTGAAGTCTCACAAGTGAGTTCTAATGACTTAAACTCGTCGACGGTTTTTCTTCTTTCGAGTTTCTTTACAAACGAGACCTTGTCCACATCTACGGTAACCTTAGCACCATGGGACGTCTTACCAACTGGATTTACAGCTACGCACTTGTAATCTCCCGCATCAACTTCGGAGTTAGCATTTCTTATTTCGAGAACAATATTTTCACCGTCATAGCTTTCAGTTACGTTAGGTGATTTTTCCAAAGGTTTGTTATTCCTATATTTACAATAAAATTATTAATCGCATTTTATAGTTATGTGAAACAATTCTCAATCTACATAAGGAATAATATTATGTTAATATAATGTTTACCTCAACCATGTTACTTCTGGTACAGGGTTTCCAGTTACTTTAGCAATGAGTTTGAATGTTCCTTTTTCGGGAACTGTTAATTCTTGGAACCTCTCTGTAAACAGCGGTGGTTCTGGAGCACCACTTGGCATTTCTGCAAGATTAAAATAATTATATTAGCATATAATTTAAAATATAACTTATGTAAAACTCATATTTCAAAAGCCGGTTAACGCAATATAGAGTTAACTTGTTAACTAATTTTTAATTGGTTAAATAGTAAAAATTTCATGTATTATACTCATTATGGATACTTTGTCTAGTTCTAGAAAGCATTGATGGTAAATAAGCACAAAAAAGTATCTCAAAAAGAGAAAAAAATTATTCTGGGAAATAGATAAATATTTTTGAGAATCTAAAAAGATATGATTTATATCAAGCAATAATTGTTACTACATAACTTATATAATTTAAAAGTTTAATTTAATTTTTTAAGTGATATGATGCGTAGTAATTCAATAGCTTTGAATCTATTTATAATTATATTTTAAATTGTTATAAAATTTTTATTCAATTTGTTAGGTAAATATTGACTTATCATTTTTCGACTAGTTAATATACATTGATTTTGGGCAAGAAAGTCAATAGGAAAGACATATCTGCAGCTCTAATGGGTATCGTGCCTTGTAACAAAAAAGCAACATGCCACTAAATGCAACTAAATTATTCGTATAACGTTCCTTCGAAATTTAAAAATACATTTAATACACATGCCCACAAAATACAAAAAGTATCCTGTGTGTGGATTTTATACCACCTTATTACTAAATATTTTGGGCTTCTAAACCTAAATCTCAAGTAAAAAATAGAAGTCAAAAGGCTTATTTTCAAGAATACTTGAAAAAATTAATAAAAATCACGTTTTTTCGACTCATATTGCCATGTAATATTTTGTTTATAATTTTAATAATAATGGTACATAAAAGTGCAATATTTCTTCTTTAATTTAAAACAATAGAATTTTCTACAATGTTCCCTGCCAATCTAGGTAATTCGTTTTGAAAAAAAATCAGTGGTAAGCATAAGAAGCTGTGTTTAATTCAAATGTGAATATTGTATAGTTAACCTTTAAAAAGCGTGATTTTATGTTTTTTTTTAATACGTTATAGAGTGGCAGGAAAAATTGTAGAATTCTTTTTAATTAAAGAAGAAAAATTAAAGTTTTGTATACCGTAATTAAAAATATACAACAAAAATTACGTAGAAGTTTGGCTTTTTTTTTGTTAAATAAGCCTTTGGATCACTATTTTTCACTTCAGATTCGTGGTGGTTTCAATCTTAGCACAGTGTATTATTTTCATTATGATGATGGGCCACTGTTATAATGTACAATTTTTTCAGTAAATCAATTAATACCCTTCATTGGTTGAAGAACCATGTAGTCTTCTTTGGCTAATTCTACTGCAAGAGCAAGCGCAGCATCTAAAGTAGCAGCAGCTGTAATAAATGTTAAAAGCGAAATCTTGAGGTTAATATATAAAGCGCAATATTATTTGCTTGTCAAAATGATATATGACATTTTTTCGTGATATGCATTCATAAAACAATATTATAAAAGTACTTTTAAAATTTTTTATTCACACTTCTGAACGCGTATTTTAATGTACCTTCAACAGTTAAAGTAGCTTTAGTTTCTGCTGTGCCTAATTCGTTTGTTGTCACAACAGAATACTCTCCTGAATCCGAAATTTGAGGCTGAATTAGTGTTAATGTATTCACATTTCCGTCTTTTTTCGGTGTCATTCCACGAAGTGGTTTTCCATCCTTTAACCAAGATATTGTTGGAGGTGGATTTCCTACAATCTGCGTTGATAGAACGACAGTTTCTCCTTCTCTCACAGCGAATGGTTTTAATGGTTCCAATATTTCTGGTGGTTCTCTATTTCCAGTTTGGACCTTTAAAAAGACGGATTTTTATTAATTGTAAGTATTAAAGTATAAGAATTTATAAGTTTCAATATTTCCTAACTCAACATATATTTAATAAATTGATAAATATGCGAACTAGCTAAAGAAATTTTTTAATATAGGTACTAACTATTATTAAGTTATTATGAGATTATGTACATATACTGAAAATTGCAGTATGTTTTCTATAGTTAGTTTATGGAATCGCTATATTAGTTAGAAAATTATTTGGATGGTAATCAACATTTATTTTTGATTAATTAAAAGCCAAGGTTTTGAGCATGAATAAACAAGACTGAATGTTGATTGGACATTACCAGATTATGTTTTTATCTGCATTATAGCAAAAATATCTAACGTTAAGCATTAAAAATATACCATACATGTATTTCATCCAATTCTCATGTGACTTAGTTGATCAAATTGTATATCAAATTACGAACTCAATGATAATTTTAACTGCCAATAATATAAAATAGCTTACTAAATTTTAAAGCCTTGTTACTATTTGTTGTTACAGAATTTGGATGTAATAATTCATAATTATTTCTTAAAATTTAATAATTAGAATTTTGTAGTGCAAATAGACTAGTCCTAGCTCCATTATATCATATCGTTTAATTTTAGAATAGTTTAACTTTTGTTATTTTGTAGACCTGAGTTTCAATATTATTGTAAATTGAAAACATTTGAAAACAATTGTATGTTGCAATATCTTACCTTAAGAGGAATTTCAATTATAGCTTCTCCTTCTCTATTTTTGGCTACTATTGAGTACTTTCCTTCTTGTGCTTTCAGAACTTTCGTAATTTTTATAACACTGCAATACATGTGCATATCACTTTCAGTTACAACAGTAATGTTTTCTTTAGTTGTTATTTTTTTCTCATCGTAGAACCATGTTATTTCTGGTTCAGGTACTGCTACTAATCGACATTCAATTATAACATCATCTCCTTCTTTAACACATTTAGCTTTGGGTTGTCTAGAGAAAGTTGGAGGTATTCCTTCAAGTATATCTGCTAATGAAGATTCTCTAAAAATTGAATAGCATTAAAATTAATAATTTATTATTATAATTAATGCATAAAATATATGTGCCCATATGAAATTCAATTTTTTTTTAATGTAATTTCTATTTTAAGAAGAAATTATTAGCTTTACGAAATACTCTATAATAAGTCACGTACGAGACTATAGTTAAGATTGAAACTGATATTAAAATATTATCCATATTACTTAGAATTTTAATTATATTAAGTAAAGAATAAGTATTAAAATACATTTTCTAAAGAATTTTAATATTGTATTAATAATTATATCATTTTTACCTCGACAGACTTTTTCTTGATAGTATAGTTACATCTGAACCATGATCTGATCCAAGTACTTCTACTGTCAATTCTGTAGTACTTGAAGCAAAACCTGCAGTATTTTTTGCTACGCAAGTAAATGTTCCAGCGTCTTCAGGGAACACTTCTTTAATTATTAATGTTGCTACGTTGTCATCATCATAAAACATTTGAAAATCTGGTGAAGGCTTAATAATAGCTGTTTGCCGGAACCAAGTAATTTGAGGTCGCGGAACTCCTTCAACTTGACATTCGAATTGTACCGTATATCCATCAGGAGTATGAATTGGTTGTAATTTTTCAATAAATCTAGGTGCAGTAGCTTTTTCACCAGGTGCAGGTTCTAATCAAAGAAATTAAAAAAAAAAATTTAAAAGTTGCTACTTAATGCATTTTTATCTGAAATTGTATTCTATTTTAATTATAATCTTACTTTCGAATACAGGCAATTTATCAATTTTTTCGTGAAGCTTTCGTTGTAGATATATAGTGTATTGGGCTTCATCGAGAAGGTATTGTGCTGGAACCCATCCTTTTTCTCGAGTGATATTCTTTTTCACAAACCACCAGTCGGAATTAGTGTGTTCTAAAAATAAAATAATAATGTTTGTATAAAAATAATATGAGAAATATTTCAACTTTTTAAACTTACCTATGATATAGACTCTTTCTCCTTCAACTAAATTGATTGCTTCATCTGTTTCAGCTACGTATGAACAAATAGAATACATGGCATCGCCATCTCGGACAACGTATTCAACATCTAGGTTAATAATTTAAAATGTGAAATATATTTATATAAGCATCCCGTATTTATGATTTAAAAATTTTTATGAATATTTGTTTACCTTCTTCGAAAATATCTTCTTCCTTCGTTATACTAAGAGTAGCTTCCTCTGTAATTTAATGCATGTAAATTAATATAATTTTTATTCTATCTTTTTCAACTAACAAGTAAAATTTAGTACCGCTTTACCGATATGCTTTTCTATTGCAGCTAAAATGAGAAAGGAATATATGGGAATTGGTTGAATGAAGCAGGAGTATGGGGTCTGTTTACTTACAAGCTTTAAATAGTTGAGAGAATAATGTAATTTAAAAGCATCTGAAAGCACCGATACATCTTAAATTTGAAAAACTACGAAAATAATAAGAAATATATTCAAACCTTCTTCGTAAGTAGATACTCGTCGTTTTGGTTTAAGTTTCAATGCCAATGATTCATCAGTTTCATCATGCGAATATTTTCGTTCAGATTTTAAAGTAAATCGAACATCATCTTCTATTTCTTCTACTGCATATGGCCGGCGTTTATCTTTACGCTTTCGCCTAAGAGGCAGATTTAATTCATCAGTCTCTAACTCCTCTATACTATACTCATCTTTATCAGAATCATAAATAATTTCTTCAATAATTGGTTCAGAATCATCAAACTCTTGTACAATTCTTATAGTTTCTTCACCAGTTTCTTCTGAATACGTTAACATTTTACGCTTTGGCTTTAACTTTATTTTTCCTGACATTGATATATCTTCTTCTTCATATGTATTTAACGAGATCTTAAATTCTTGTTCTACATCTTCTTTTGTTTTTGTAGTTCGAGGTCTAAAGGTAACAGTTTCTGTTTCTGTTATTTCTTTTAGATCAGAATGTGGTTTCTTACGAGAACGTAACTTCTTAATAGTTACATCTTCATATATTTCTTCAATAGGTTTAGGAATAGTTTTTGGAGGTTTTCTTTTTAATGTGAATTCTTGAACATCCTCTACCAATTCTTCCTCCATAGGTATAGGTTTTTGAACCGTTAATTCAACGGCAGACTCTTCTACGACAGGTTTCTTTTTTGGTTTCCTCTTGAGAGCGACATCAGCGGTAACATCTTCCGGCTGTTCAACTTCAACACTTTCTTGAATAGGTTTAGAAATAGTCACCTCTTCGGTTTCCTCTTCTACACTTGGCTTCTTTTTAGGTTTCCTTTGAATCTTAACTTCTTCAACAATCTCAGTTTCTACCTTTTCTTCATCTACAGGTGTTGGTTTCTTAACTGTTAGTTCGTCCGCAGATTCTTCTACTACAGGTTTCTTTTTCGGTTTTTTCTTTATTTCAATATCAGCTTTAACTTCTTCGGGTTGTTTCACACTTACTGTTTCTTCAGTTGGTTTAGAAATAGTCACCTCTTCTGTTTCTTCTTCTACACTTGGCTTCCTTTTGGGTTTTCTTAGAATTTTAATTTCTTCAACAATCTCAGTTTCTGTTTTCTCTTCTTCTACTGGTGTTGGTTTCTTTATCGTCACTTCATCTGCAGCCTCTTCTTCTACGGGTTTCTTTTTCGGTTTTTTCTTCAGAGCAATATCAGCTTTAACTTCTTCGGGTTGTTTCACACTTACTGTTTCTTTAGTTGGTTTAGAAATAGTCACCTCTTCGGTTTCCTCTTCTACACTTGGCTTCTTTTTAGGTTTCCTTTGAATCTTAACTTCTTCAATAATCTCAGATTCTACTATTTCTTCTTCTACTGGTGTTGGTTTCTTTACCGTCAGTTCATCTGCAGCCTCTTCTTCTACGGGTTTCTTTTTCGGTTTTTTCTTCAGAGCAATATCAGCTTTAACTTCTTCGGGCTGTTCCACAGTTACTGTTTCTTCAATTGGTTTAGAAATAGTCACCTCTGCTGTTTCCTCTTCTACACTTGGCTTCTTTTTGGGTTTCTTCAGAATTTTAACTTCTTCTACTATTTCTTCTTCTATTTTTTCCTCTTCTATCTCTGTTGGCTTCTCAATCATCAATTTTACTTCTGCTTCTTCTTTAGTAGGTTTCTTCTTGGGCTTCTTCTTTAAGGGGACTTCAGCCGTAACTTCCTCCGGTTTTTCTGTTTTTTGTTCTTGTTCAATAGGTTTCGAAATAGTTACTTCTTCGGTTTGTTCTTCAATGCTTGGTTTCTTTTTAGGTTTCTTTAGAATTTTAACTTCCTCCACTATTTCTTCTTCTATTTTTTCTTCTTCTACTGTTAGCGGCTTCTGTGTTTCTGCGATTTTCTTCTCCTCTTCTACAGGTTGTGGAACGATTGCTTCTTCTGGTTGCTTTTTCTTTTTACCTTCTTTTTTCTTCGGTTCCCATTGAATTTTTTCTGGCATTGGTTCTAATACTGGCGGAATATATTCAGGCTC
>UELV01154251.1:0-11435 GCA_900490015.1 Megastigmus stigmatizans
ATATATATATATATATATATATACACGCAAAACCGATCATCTGCATTTTACAAGGCCATAAGGCAGCTCAACGCGCGGCGACCATCAAATAAATAAATATAAGAGCCAAGTCAAGACGTACCGCACGTTTTCTCCCTACCTATCCCGTAAAGGTGCATTTTCGAAAACTGCGTTTTAAATATATACACCCGTGCAGGCGGCGCGTCTTATACGAGGTCTTAAATACCGGTCTCTCTCTCTCTCTCCCTCTCGCGCGAGCTCGCGACCTATGCGGAAAAGAGGAGAGACGCGCGCGGCGCTATATAACCGTATACGCGAAACGAGAAAGCACAGCAGCAGCAGGGTCGCGTGCGCGTATGTCTTACACACACACGCGCGCGCGAAAGAGAGTCAACCGCGGCGGTGGCGGGATTCGGCACCGCGCGAGAAAAAGAGAGAGAGAGAGAAGTTGGATGACCCTTAATCGTGCTAACTTCCGCGAACGTGTGTATATATCGCGTGTGCGTGAGCCGCGACTCTTAGCTTTGTTATTACGCTCTTTTCTTCTTGTGCGTTCGCGCCGAGCGATATGGCAGCTGCTCTGCGCATATTTGCTTATTTGCCTCCCGCTTTTTCTGATTTCGTGTGCGCGCGCGAGGAAAATCTGCGCCGCGGCTGCGGATGTAATTTGTTTGTACGAGAGGTTTAGAACTATATCGATTTTCGATGATTCGCGTTTCGATGATGATTGATTCTGATGTCTCTGTCTCGTGGAAAAATGCCGTTTCTCAATGAGGTTCCTGCACTTGGTATTATACAAAAGAAAAGAATGGCTAGTCTTGTATAAGAGGTATACAGTTATTTGAGTCGTGCTCTCCCTTCGAGCGGGAGCAATCGAAATTCATCATAAAATTCATAATTTCTTGCGCTCTCAGCACGATAATCGAGCCTAATAACGGCTCGCCTTTTCAATTTACCGAATATGCGGGTACACATACACACACACATTGAATTGGCAATCACACATCTCTCGCAACGCCAGCTATACGTATATTTTTTCCCTCATCTGCGCCGCTGCGAACTCAATTTTCGAAAAATTACATCTTAAGGATACGGAGAGAATATATGTATATATATATATATATATCCCACGACTACAGCCGGCGGTGAAACAAAAGAAAATCTCAGAGGCATAGAACGCGTGTAAATACTAATTTTTCTCGATTCCAGAAATACCGAAGCTTCTTCTTCTCGACGAGATGTGCAGCTTCGACACAAAAACTACCCACCCACAGGCGATCACTAATGAGCCGCGCGTCCCTCTATGTCTGTGTGCAATAGAAAAATAAGGTATAGGTATATAGAAGACGAAACTACGCGTGCCGGATAAGAGTATAGAGGAGAAGGAGAGGTGCGCGTGCGCTTGAATTCGCAAGGACGAGCAATTGCGCAACGGTACATCACCGTGTACAGTACATATATACATATATAGAGAGAGAGAGAAAGAGAGACGGTCGCCTCCGAAGCAGCCACGATGGAAAGCGGAGGAGGGAGTTGTATACATATACGCAGCCGCGGTAATTAGGCCTAGCGCGAATACATATTCTTCCCGCGCTATCGTTCTCACGTATCTTACTCTGTGTATATGTTTATCGTGGCCGCGAGTGTGTACATATATCGGTCCGCTCGCTTTTCTTCGTACTACCCACATACACACACACTTACACACGTAGACACGGATAATCTAAGCGGAATTCTGGATGCGCTCTTTTTATTAATTAGGGGACGTCGCGCGCGCGAGCGGAGAAAGAGTAGAGCTTTTCCCATATCTCCGCGACGCACTACTACTGTGCGAACACGCGCGGTTACGGCGACGCTTCGCTGCCTTTTGTTTTCCTCAACTTCGCGCGTCATAAGAACGCTGAATTAGCACGGACTGTTTTCGTCGCGCGCGACGTAACTGTAGATTCACGTCTGAAATGCGTGTAGCTTCCGACACTTTATTAATAAGTATTAGCTTAGCTAAAGAATTTAATGCTATACGTTACGTACTCGCGTAAATAATTTCTTTCTACGTGCCTTATCGAAACCTTCTAAATTTGTATATTCAGATGTTATTGCGGTAATTGCAGGCGGTAAATTTTCTCCTTTCTCCTATAAAGTGTTATCTCCGCGCTAAATAAAACTGAGTGTATACGATTATTACAGTGTTTAAAGTAAACGAATGTATAAGCTCGGATGAAAAAATAGTTTAGTGTATAGCTTTCGTAACAGGATCAGATCATATTAAGCGAAATATCATATTGCATCCCCCAACACTTTGGCTGCCTTAGAGATAAAAAGAAAAAAAGCCCACTTACAAGGTTATATGCACTGCCGCTGTAATAAGATTATGCAACTTATGCAAAGAGAACCGAGCACGGAAATGGCGTATATATCCTTTGTATGGCTGTACGTACATACGTATAAGTCGCTAATGTCATTGGTAAAAAATGTTTTTCACGACCAGCGCGATCTCATTAGTATACTGTGCCATTATCCCCGTATACGTTTGGAAAGGTTAAGGTGATTAATACGAGATCTAATTAGCACAGGCAATAACTTGTTGTATATATAGGTACGCGAATTATTACGTGTTCTGTGGTTCCAAGACTTTAAATCAGTGTAGTTTGTTAAGTAAGTTGCTTCGATTAAGTGGTAATGTCATAATTTTTAATTGTGCCTCGTAATATATTTTCTGCAGTAAATAAAAATACAAAGATTATATGTTTAAAGTGCTTTATTACTGCAGTGCCTTTCAACGTGGTTAAGTGAATTTACAAAATATATAATGTCATAAATATTGAAGACTTGAATCATTACTCCTCATAAACTTTTTTCTCAAATAACTCACTAAAAAAACAGAGTCTTAAATTAAATTAGCCATTACTCATTAAATAAAGGCAACAATTAACGATAAAAAAAAGACTTTATATCCAAAAATAATCAAAAAAGGTTGAACTAAATATTTCCGTAATCTGTACCGGCGAGATAAGACTCGGAGCTAAAACGACGAGCCACATTAACCGTAACATTCCATTAAGTAATATTCACCCAAATCAAATAAACATTCACTTAAGCGGCAGCTGAAAAAGTACAGCAGCCGCAGCAGCTCCGCGCGCCACGGAGAGCAGAACTCAGTCGGGCATAAACGACGGCGGCGGCGGTGTCTCGCCTCGGAAATAATGAACGATCCAGTTTAGAATTCGCGGCGCTCTCTGCCCCGTAAAAAGGAGAGGAGAAAATCTCGCTAGACATTCCGGTGCAAAATCTCTTTCTCTGTCTCTCTCTCTCTCACTCTTGGTCGGTTTTATCTCGCGCGCGCGTCTAAAGCCCGGCCTCTTAAAACGCGATCTCTAGCCGCGACTCTCCAGCGTCTAATATAATATGCGCGCACGCCGAGAGCGAGAAAATGCACGAAAGACGGAAAATACCTGGCGAGGAGAGGAAGAGAGAGAGAGAGAGAGAGAGAGAGAGAGAAGAGGAGGAGGAGGAGGCAGATTACATCATGTAATTAATGCTGTGTGGCGGTGGTGGCGGGTTCGTTGACTGCGCCTCCGCCGCCGCCACGGAGAGGATGCACGTTATGCGCTTCTCTCGTGCTCGCGCATGCATGTAAACCCGCCGGAGGCTGATCTCCTCTCTGTGTATGTATGTGTGCATGTGTGTAGTATATGTTGTGCGGAGAGGAGCTATAAAAACGGTATCGGCTTCGTAGGTGCCGGAAAGTTTAGCGAAACGCTTTATTCTGTTTCGTTATGTGGCTAATACAGTAGTATAGTGCTGCAGAGGCTATGCGGGATTGAAATGCACCGTCTTTTTCGGCATTTTTTGCACGCGAGCTAGACTGTGAAGCACGTGTGTTTCGTGTGTTACGAAAAGTCTCGAACTTCGCGTGCATTTTAAGCATTGTGCTTTGAAAAAGAACAATTGCTATTTAAATTTGTATAAAAGTTACGAGGAAGCGAGGATTGCATAAATGCATTTGATACATTTAGCATAGGATATATTATAGGTTCTATGAAGAAGTATCAAAAGCCATTGTGCATTAAGATACACGAAGTAATTAGCTGTATGCGCGAGTAACAGCGGGGCACCAATAAGCCGCCAAATGAATGCAATTTCATTTGAATGCTTATTACCGGCTATTAGCGATCTCTTCTTATGCAGTATATCGACCTACACATAAATTAGAGAGCAAGCATAAAGCTAATGTCTATTTCGCGTACACTGCAGGTATCTTTATCCCATTGTTACTTAGTTCTCTCCTTTCGTTTTCATATACATTGCAGGTAACCCCAACATTTTTCTGCAAAAACAAAGATATCGATATCAGATCTCGCATTTCGCGGAACAAAGAAAACCATTTCCACTATAAGTATATAGAATCGCTGCAGCCGGAAAAGTCGCGCGACGTCAACCTCATGGACTCTCGATGAGTTTAGTACACGCACTCCATACGTATGTATATGTACAGGCTAAAGAATAGGAGTGTGTATGTATTATATGAAGAAGCAGAAGGAGAGAAGGCGAGGAGAAACGAGAACCGGTCCTCATAGCGCACGCGAGTCAGGAGTGGCTCTCTCTCTCTCCTTCTCCCTCGAGCCACCTCGTGTCCTTCTCCTTCTTTTTCCTTCCTGGACGAGTCCTGGGCTGTGTGTGCGAGCAAGAGCGTAGGTGTACACTCTTTTTCTGTTTTCTTGCGCAGCTTGCTCACTATCTATAAGGCTCGTTTCTTCTTATATTCAAATGTGGAATTTTTCGAGATTTTCGAATATATCGACGGTGCTGCGGGGAACGAGGATCCAATGTACTATGAATTTTATTTTAGAATTAGTAGTCGTGGTATAAGAGTTTAAGTTAAAATGTATAATAATTTAGAACGAGAAATTCAGCAATGTGTGAAACATATTGCCTGGGATGATATTTCTAAGTTTTCGATGACAAGCTGAAGTGTTGAATTGATATATCGAAGATCGCGAACAGAAATGAAAGCTGCGCTCGTATAAAAGGATTAATTATATAAACGGACAGAGCAAGAATAATAAATTGAAGCCAATACATCGCAATTCACAAGCAATAATATATATCTGCGCGCACTTCGTTACAGGTTACACATGGATTTCGCAAAATTCCTTGCACGTTCGATAAGCTACACAGCGCCAAATCTTCACGTAGTCTCTCTCTCTCTCCGAAACAGTTTATCGTCTACCCGCTGCCTAACACAAAGATGATATAGGATGTTTCCAGCCGATCACGTAAGCCATCGCAATTGACTCTATCTCGACACGTACACCGTATATATACACACGCGAGCAGCTCGCCGGTGCACCGCACCAAAACTCTCACCGCAAATTTCCTGATTATACAAAAGTTTAGCTTATACTCTCGCGAAATTAGTATATATACCTGGCACACATGTATAATATCGCCTCCCGCCGTGGGATATTCCCGTCGTGGAATTCCGCGCGAGGCGCTCGAGCGATTTACAATGGCACACGGATTAATCAGACTGCGATGTTTATTGTTGCGCCGCGGAGGAAGCTTATCGCGCGCTTCCATCGATATACGATATAACGGGGGAGAAAACGCGCTCTATAAGATACAGAGACCGACATCGTGTGTGTACCAATTAATGCATGTATGCGGGTTATGATGAAGGGAGCTGGCAAGGTAGGCAGCTGCCTTGGCAAAAGCAGCTCGCATGTGCACCAAGGCGCCATGGGAAGCGCTCGGGAGATGATGTGTATTTATGGGTGGCTGGGCTGCTGCACCAGCTCATATATATACACGTATGAGCGCGGGAGAAAGTGGATTCGAATGGATTTGCATTTGAATGGGCCCGTTTTAATAAAGTATATTTGTGTACGTGTGCGCAACGCGAGCGAGAGAGCGCGCGATATTTGCACTCGTTAGAGCTATATTTAGAGCTGCCAGGTCGGTGCACACCACAGTTTATTTGACTTTGGGAAATGTTGTTGGATACATGTCGGTGCGCCTTGCATAGATATACAGCGGACCCAAGCGCGTGAATCCATATTTTAAGTTTTATTGGCGCGCGATCTCGTTTCAGAGCTTAATAAATGGGGATAGATCGCGCGCCGATATAGTCGAGGGAAGCTTTCGATCTTTTTTTTTGGGCTCTATGGAAATTAATTTGTTTTCAGGGTTAGTATCGCACGATCTTGTGATCTGTAGAGTACATGAATCATCGTAACTGTTGGGAGCTTTGGTGGTTTTGCTGGAACAACGACACGTATAGTCGATAGAGATGAGGGAGGAAAAAACAAAATTGATATAGAGGTAAATATTGGTCCGATCAAGTCAACTGCTGCACGAACCAAATAGCCACCAAAATTATTTCAATCATTTACTCTACGATGTTTGTCAGATGTGCCATATTTCACCAAGTCATTCGTTGGTGTAATCATCAATTATTTTTTTTACGTACGAATTAAATATAATTGATCAACGTGATCGGCATCATAAACTTGAATCGATATCTTGAAATGATGTACAATGTAGAAGTACACATAGTTTTTAATCTTATAGGAACATAATCGTTCTGTCAAATCAGAATTCACCTGATGCATTTCAGAAATATGCTCCACTAAAAGTATCTTCCTAAAATTCTTCCGACAGACGATCAGAACTATCAATTACCTAACTCTATACGTAAAGTCTGGATCTCCCTCTTAAATTCAACATCGCGTTTCAATCTCGGTGTGCAGTCATACAAATCTGTTTTCATGCTCCTTATAAACGTACGAAAATGTACTCGCCAGCTCACAGAAATCAATTGGTTTTTATTTACATTATACCCAGCCGAAAAGGCACACTTGTTTAATAGAGGAATCGTGATTGTTTTACATCACCCATTCGCCTCATTCCAGCCCCTCGTACACAGCACCATTAAAAGCCGCCTTTTTACCGAATCCCTCAAATAAGCTTCATCTAACTGTACATCAGCCGCCGCCGCCGCTATGTTAACGTGCAGTCACGGACCGAGAGACTCCAACTCGTCATTTCCTCAATATTCTCGCGCAATATGAAATCCAAAGCGAAAGCTCTTCCATTAGTCGTGCGCACCAGACAGACATACACACAAATCGCGCGTGCAAATATTAAGAGGCCATCGCCAGAAAATGAAGTATTATGCAAGCGCGGAAACATGCATAACACACATCTTCTGCGGGTAAAAGCGCAGCTGGACCATATTACTACAAGTTGCCGAGGAGGCGGGAGGAAAAGGGTATATCTTTCGTTTGCACAAAGGTGCATTAAAGACAGAGAGGGATATTTCCTTGGTCTTTCCACCGTCTCGCGCGAGTCGCTAAAAAAGCATATGAGCAATTCGTGACCCGCATGTACGTGTATATATATATTCGTATTGCTCTAAAGTCAAACAGTGGCGGGTGTGCATATATGCACTCCGCCGTGCACTGTGTTGGCTTCCTGCGGGGCTCTCGAGAGCTCTTTCTCTACCTCGCATGTTAAGTGGTCCAGCCGAAAAATCGCTTAAATGCGCTTAAAGTCACGGAGCCACGGAGCAACACGAGCCGTTTTGATAAAACTCGCGGCTTACGTAAGCGTTTCTTAGCGATCCTCGACGATAATGAATTATGATTTTGTGTACACAGGGCGCAGATAATATCTTGGATATATTATATCGCGAATCTCGCAAATGGATTTCGTGGCGGATTTGCTAAATGTGCACAGCCGCGATGTGGAAACAATGAAATCGTGGCGTGCATATTCAGAAACGGCTCTCAAAATTTTCAAATGAAAATGTACACCTTGGATTTATGAACAACATTGAAAGGATGTTGAATTTTAAAAGTTGGACAATTTGGGCAAACTGAGCAAATACTATAAGTCAAAAGATTGAATATATGAAGCTACTTGAAAATTCAACGTTTCTTTGAAACTCTGAATAAATTCAATAAAGAAAGCCTGTTATCTATATTAAATTTCAGTCAATGTCATAAAAATTTCGATAACTAAATCGATTTCCGAACAAATAAAAAAAAATAATCTCTGAGTTTGAACGATCCTGCCTTCAAATGCGTTCAACGGAAAAGCCTCTCTCACGTAAACCCACACAGTACAGAGAGAGAGAGAGAGAGAGAGAGGCAGATGCAGAGAGGACCGGCAAATAGGGACGACGCGAGCATATGCATACGAAATTGTGCAAAGAGCATCAGAGAGCTTCGAGGCCGAAAACGAGTGACGCCTTTTTGTCAGATGCACCGAACGGTCCTGAGCGACCAACAGAGAGAGAGAGAGAGAGAGAGAGAGAGAGAGCGGCAAAATGTACAAGCCTCAAAGCCAACGACCTCTCGTGCACTTTTGCACCACCGCCACGTGTGTCCGTTCTCGAATTCGAAATCCCGCTTCCCACCGATATAATCGATGCCTCTCCTCTCTCGCCCCCCCTCCCCCCGATGTACCTCTTTCTGGGTAAATCGACGTGTCTTTGCGTCATCCCGTAGTGGGTCTCAAAGTCGCTGCAGCTTCGGATATACATATATATTCGCTTATCGCGCGGCTGGCCGACTAAGTCCACTTTTATCGATTTTCGCATATTATATACCTTATGGGCAGATTTGGGAGATAAGTTTTTGTACATAAAGTATGGTTTTTTGCGGCAAGGATTTTCGGTCTTATGCTCGTTTTGGCGATGACGTGGTTTTTTGCAGTGGAGAGATTAATTTCAAAAGGCGCACAATATAATTTTTTCATATGCTTAAGCATTGCTTCTTTGATTCGAACAATGATAACATGTAGGAAACGATTTTCAATTTGTGTTTTAGTTTAGTATAGTCACGGTTTTACACAAGCCATACCGTAATTATGTATGCGTAGGATATAGATTTCGATGACAATTAAGAATGCGCACGAACGACACTTTCTACGCAAAATATTCAAACTATTAGTCGAAAACAACGCAGCGCTTCCATTATCTCCGCCAGTTTAAAAAAAGGTCCGTGACTATATAGCTGATGATCGGGCCCAAGAACACGAAACGTGTACGTCCCGTGTCGTATTTTCACTCGAACAATTTCCCCTCCTATTTCGTGTTAAGCACGAGAGCGGCACACACGTAGGTGGCTAATCCATAAACAGCTGAGCAAATGAATGTATGCGCATCGATTCACTGTGCTGCTGCGGCGCGTGTATAGGCTCACATCTCCTAATTAAACCTCGAGTCCTAGCCATTTTCCCTTTGTTCCTCGCTCTTCCTGCAATACTCTCGCGTCGTGGTATAAACAGCCGCGGTATATACGCTCGTTTATCAAAATTTGCGCCGCCAAAAAATAATCAGTCGCCGGCGGCAGTTATTTCTCCAAAATCCATTTGTAGCGTCCGGCACCAATAAATCCGCTGCTGCAGGGGCCCCGCGCGAATTTAAATGCCGCGGCGGACTACCGCAGTATTTCCGTGCCGCATGCATAATGGACTACGCGGAGAGGCTGCAGCTTGCACTGCAGAGCGAAGAGCGCGCCGGCTGAGGCCATTTTAACGGCCGGGGCACTGAAAGGAGCGAGAGCCTCTCTGAGTCTTTGCTCCCCCTCGAGAGAACTAAGCGGATCTTCGGACTCGTAAATACATCCCGAGCTCCGCATTATCCCACTGGATGAGAGAGAGAGAGAGAGAGAGAAAGAGGAGATGCTGTGTATGGGTACCGCCGCCGTGTGTGGATACACAAGTTTAGAGCGAGAGTGTGTGAAAAGGTGAGAGAGAGAGAGGATATGCTCTCTGCCGGAGGATGAATCGATGCTTTGTTGTTGATTTATTTTGTTGCCGACAGGCCGAGTTTTGTTTTTTTTTTTCGGTTTTGTTGTTGCTGCTGCTTGGAAGACTTGTTCTTTTTGGGAGTGGATCCATTAATTTTGTTGAGCCAGATATGTGATTGATCGATGTGAAGTTGTGCCGTTGCCGCGTGGAAGTTATACAAAGCGTTAGACTAAAAATTGCGTCTGGGAAGTAGTGTTGGAAATAAAAGTGTGTGTGTATGTCCGAGTACTATAGATGAGTTTTCTTCAAAAAATTGTAGAATCTTTGTTGGTCTAGACACTTAAGCGAATTTTATCAACCTGAATATGGATAATGATCGATTAGTGTAACACTTAACGCTAGTAGATTCTTTATCTATTGATATGAAAATTTATTCAAGAGAAGCGAGTTACTGGTATTTTGAACACGCGCCGATTTTACTACACTTTTTGCAATTTGTGCGTAAGAATAGTCTATAATTAACTGAACTGTTCATCTTTATCAAAGCCTATATAAAAGTAAGAAAATGTTCATTCTTCGATCCTGTATCTCTACTTACAGTTTCCGAGAAACTTCATACTGGAAAAGCATTATTCATTGTGAGAACTTTGCTCGCGGTGCATCCAAACCCCTTCATCATCCCAATCAAAGCTTTAAATACCATAATCAAGCTTTGATTCTCGTACTGCTGAACTTGATCATCATCAAAGAGCTATAACGATCATAAGCACAACCGACACTTGCGTATATACAGCTTGAAATTCAGAACAGCGTCTAATCCCAAAGTAGTTCCATTTCCCAATTCAGCACGCTAAAAACTCGCAATTTCTCTCAATACATATATATATATATATACACAATCTCAGTAGAGCACCAAACCAAGAAAAGAACTTTCCTCAACCCACAAAACTGGCTGTGCGGCACTCACGAGTACAATCGGTCATCGCCTACTTTGCAAAGTACGCCTCGCACGTATCACACCAACCAACATCAACACCACCACCACAACTACCACCAGCAGAAGCAGCAGCAGCAGCAGCAAAAAAAAATTTACATGCTTATCAGATCGACCTCTCTCTCTCTCTCTCTCTCTCTCTCTCTCTCTCTCTTGCAAGTGCTACCTCAAATTATGCCCGGCGTAAAGAGCGAGCTCCTAGACTAAGAGCAAGAGAGAGAAATTAAGAGAGCCGGGAGCGCGAGTCGAAAGAGATACAGCCGCGGCGGCGCACGCGCTAACTGTTTCAGCGGCGCATGTTTCGCATAGAGCTTTGTACACACACGCACACACATACACAGACACTCGCGTGTAGCGAGCCTCCTGCCGCATGCTCATATATATACTCTTTCTTTATCCAGCTCAGGCAGCAGCTCAGCTACTCGCGGCGTGAGCTCCTGTGCAACGTCGCCGACGCCGCCGCCGCCTCATCCGGCCGTCTGTGTATAAGCGATCGCTGCAGTCAAAGTACTTACACCGCGGGCGCCCGCGCGAGAGAAAGAGACCTAGATCCCGCTAAATCGACCATCCAGCCTTTATATATAGTTGCCGCCCACGCGTGCTTGTGTGTGTGTGTGTGTGTGTGTGTGTGTGTGTGTGTGTGTGTGTGTGTGTGTGTGTGTATGTGTGTATGTGTGAGTGTGTG
>UELV01154406.1:0-14524 GCA_900490015.1 Megastigmus stigmatizans
GGGCACCGCTTTTACGAGTCACGAGTTCGAGGATTATTGCCAAATGAGGGGGATAGAACACGTGAAAATAGCCGTATGGACGCCACGCGCTAATGGGCAAATTGAAAGATATAATAGAGTTGTTGTCCCCGCGATCTCTAAACTAACATCAGCTTCAAATAAGTGGCACGAAACACTTAAAACTGTACAGATCTCGTTTAATAGTACCATTCAGAGCACTATCGGATGTAGCCCGGGAGAAATCTTTTTTGGATATCAGATACGGCGAGGCGGAATCGACATAATCGGAGAAGCGTTAGAGGAAGAACTTGTATACGGCCAACATGAGCGCGAGCGGCGCGATATTCGCCAACGGGCCGTATGTAGAATTGAAAACGATCGGGCACGGATGGAGGAACGCTATAACCGGGGAAGACATCCTTTTCCGAAATGTAGCGAAGGCGATTATGTCCTAATCCAACCAACCACGCTTGATGTTTCCGGTTGTAGTAAGCTAAGCAGAAAATTTGTTGGTCCGTATAAGGTACTTAAGGTTTTGGATCTCGACCGTTATGTCGTCGGAGACATTCCAGGGTTTCTGTCTCCGGACAGACTAAAACCGTATGTTGACTTTGATGTGAATGCCTCAGAAGATGATTTGAGCGATTTCGACGATGATAATGATTCCGAATATGTAGTAAATATAAACGAAGCCGAGGCGTCTTCGAGTCAGGAAAGGCCGAGCTGTAACCGTCATTTACAAGATAGCGTCGATGGCCACGATGGTAGCGACACGAGCGCGAACAGAGCGAGTCGATCAGAGGTACCGAGATACAATTTTCGAGCGCGTGGCGCAGATGGAAAGACGCGGGCAAGGAGCGCGGACTAGTAAGCCGAGAACTTGGAAAGAGAATAGAGCCGTGTAGAAGAGACTTGTGTTTTTTTTATCGCCCTTGGCCCCTTACAGCTAATATAAAATATACAATAAATAATTGCAAAAGGTGAATAAATAGTAAGTTTATTTATTTTATTTATTCTTTTTATTTCAAAAACTGTAAAAATTTTATAAAGTTATAATAAATATTTTGTTGCAACGAACAAAGATTGTTGTATTCTTACTAGAATACAAGGATGAATATCCGGCAATACTCATCCATTATTTATTGTATAAACTTTGATTTTGCTAAATAATGATAAACGCCGAATTCTGCTACACAACTCTCTCGCCAGCAGAAACTGCGGACGTCGAGTCGCAGATACAGCGACGAGTGTCTTTGCGGATGTGTGTAGCAGTTTTAGCGGGCGAGGATCAGTCGTATTAGCGGAATTTTTTTTTTCGTGGAGCAGCACAAAACGTGATGCCTAGCACTACGCCGAGCAATGCTTGGCAGTACAACGGATGGTGCCAAGCAGTGCCCCGCATGGTGACAGTTGAGCATAACGATTCGTAGTGAATCTTTCTTTCCGTGTACTCTGGATTCTGTTGGTGCTATGCAACCTAATTACGAAAAGATATTACTAGCATATTTTAAAAGAAAATTCCTTTTGCGTCGAAAAGATTCCTTTCTAGCAAGATAGCTCGTATATTTTCTGAATCAACATGTATTGTCGAACCGAAACGCTTTAAAAATGTCAGTTAATCACTTTAAAATTCGTTTTTTTCATTTTTGGTAACAATCTCTTCACAAGCTTTCAGTAACAAACTTAATCAATCATTCAATTAATGCGAACTAATTTAGGAAAATAAACGTCTGATATCTATCATTATTTTCCTTTCAAAGTCATCGCCTTATTCTAGAAGCACACAAGTTAAACATACAAAAATTAATTCAAGAATCAAACTCACCTGCTGATAGAAAAGCTTCCGCTTCGCGACCTGCGCTTCTTGGGGGTGCGACTCCTCGCCCTGTGGGATGGTGGAGGCGACCTCGAGGATCGCCTCTTAGGGGGTGGCGAGCGTGATCTGCTGCTCGGCCGCGAGGGCGAACCGCGCCGTCCGAAGGAACGTGAGCGCGAGCGCGAGTAACTACGCGAACGAGAGCGAGATCGCGAGCGTCGGCTGCGGTGCTTGCCCATGCGCCGGTCGCGCTCGTCTTTCTCGCGCAGCATCCTTTGGAATGCCTCCAGGGGGTCGTCTATCACTCTGCAAACGAAACGAAAATCCTATTATGTTATTTTCGCGAAAGATTTTAGTGCCATTGATTTTTCTGTCATTTCTGAGTGTACGGAGTAGATCAATATTGTATATTTTTTGTCGTAGATTAGGTATTATATATTATTTCAGTAGTTTTGTATAAGATTTAAAGATTCTTAGAAAATTATTAATAAATACTTAATATTCCTTTTACAATAAAAATATATAGCATTTAAAATCTGCTCCTGTTACTCCACATATATTTCCTTTACTCCATTCAAAGGTATAATTTCTTACATCATCTACAATTATTAAGTTACAAAATATTTAGTAATTTTATTTTAGTTATTGAAGAAATTGCAATAAATATTATTTTGTATGTAGCTTTCTGCCAAAAACACAATAAATCACGAATTATACTCCAAGAACGTATGCGTTAAAAATGCATTTATGATAATTACAAAATATATTTAAAACTTGAACATGTCCCAAATTATTTTTGAGATCAAATACTTTACATAATAATTAATGTTATGATTTACTTACCCAGGTGTGCCATTATGCATATTCCGACCCATTCCTGGAGGTGGAGGTTGCATCCCTCTATAACTCACTGTAAAAGAATTAAGTATAAATACATGCAAATAAACTTTTTTAATTAATATGAAATTTAAAAAATTTTTTTAACTTTAAATAAGCTTATAGCAATGAATTTATAACTCTTTCTTAAGACTTCTTATTTGTGGCTTACAAGCATTTAGATGAAAAATTGCAAAAATTTTAAATGTACATTTCAAATATTTTATGATGATATATACACATGATGATATATAGCTATAGCATTTATATTATATACATAATTTCAAATTAGTATTCTTGTCTACAACAATCTACGACAAATAAGTATAATTTTATATCTTGTTTGTAGAACTAAAGTTAGTAGCTGCTCAAAGCTTCTTTTATCACGAACCATCTAAATTTAAAGCAAGTTATATATTACAGACTAAAAGATGTGCAACACACCTTAACCCGTACAGAGTAAAAAATCAATAGTAGCATCAACATTTCGAAAATTAAATGATGACATTAACGTTTATTATTTTTTACTCATTACATGCAATTGTTTTAAAAACTGGAACTTTGAAGTTCTATACACTGCTTTTTGGAATAGATAAAACTCTTTAAAGTTTTACCAATGTGCAAAATATCGAATCATTATTGAATGCACTTTGACCGCTTTTACACAATCAATAATCAGTTTTACCCCCCAATTATACTGCATATTTTATAAGTAATTGTTTTGCTCCGCATAGGGCCAAAACATTAAAATATATTTTTTGAAAAGGCTGTAGTTTTAATATTAAGACTTTGAGAAGAACTTAACATATAAGAAGCCTTGTGTGCAAAAAAAAAAATTGTTTAAATATTTTCAAATTTAAACTCTAAAAAGTATAAAATTTTATAAAAATAAAAACCTTGTAAGTCCCATTTGGATCGAATCTGTGACCTGTACCCTGTTTGTCAAGTGAAAAAAGTGGAAAAAAAAAAGATTTTGTTAATATCCAGAGTTTTGTAGAGAAATATTTTTAACAAAAAATGTACACTGAACTTTCATAATAAATTTATACATTTGCAAATAAAAAGCTACAAAGGAAAAATATTTTACAAATTTTTACTCAAACTGTACAGTCAATGCACTATGAAGTAAAAAAAATTGTAGGTTAACCGATAAGTTAATATTTTTTGAAATTAGAATCATTAAAATATAATAAAAATATTCTTTTATTCATTTCGATAGTAATACTCTGCAATTTACTTTATTCATTTTTTGTATTATTAATTTTTATACTCTATTACGTATATCACAAAGAAATTATTAATAATACTGGATTGATGAAAAATATAATTTTATCTGTAGAGCATTAGTTAATAAACTTAAAAAAAACTTCTCACAAAACTTTTAATTTATTTTATACCACTGTAGGCTAAAAATCGCAACTTTGACATGATTTTTAGGCTCTCATGGTATAAAATATTGTTCGACACTGGTGTGTAAGTTGATTTTTAGCTCATGTGACTTTTCTCCCTCGCTTCGCTAGGGAGAAAAACGTCCCATACGCTTCAAGAACAACTTTCTCACCCGTGTCGAAAAGTACTATTCTCACTTTTCGGTTCACCTTTTCAATTACATAGATACCAAGGAATTTCATTATAGACAACAATCATGAGCTTGATTCAATAATAAAATTATTCAGATAAATAAATAAATTTATCGTAATAAGTTTTGACTCATACTGTAAAAAATATATGCAAATCCCACCTCTTATACAACTATTATTTTATCATTCCTAGTACTGTTTTTTGATACTTTTAACCATATAATATTCAAAAACCTTTGATATAATCTTATATATCTTATAATCATATATATCTTAAACTTAAAGAGAATTTTAAATTTTCGATTTTTGTGTTTTATTTGATTAAATATTTTAATTTTTAACAATTAAACCTCAGAACCATAATGAGGAATCTAAAAGACTAAAGGTTTTGTATAACTGAATTTCTGAAAAACAGTATATTTATAATCTCAAACTGTATTTTAGTTGTTATTCTTGGTATCCATTCATTATGATTTATATGAATTTCACACTGAAAAAATGCATTTTTAATCTTAGACACACAAAAATATAATTTTTTTCAATATAATTTAATAAACTTTGTTTTTAAATACTTTTTCTCAGTGCAGAAATAAGGTTAAGGTATACTGACAAAACTACAATCACAAAAGTGTAGTTAAAAAGTCTTATGTTTTAAGTATTTTATAGTACTTGTAATATAAATTAGTAATTAGGGCTAAGATGTTATTAAAATTTATTGCACAGCAAATAAAGTTACTTTTACAAATTATTTTCCCTCTAATATTTTTAACAAAAATTGCATATTCGTTATTGCACCAACTTCCGTTTTGATTTAACAACGACTTAAGCATCTTTCATCTTAAACCATTCACCGTTAGCCTGCCTAATCACCGTCAGTATGCCACACCTTTCAGCCACAGTAACAAAGAAGCTCAAATAGAAAGAGGCAATCAAGAAAAGAATGAATATACAAAAAGAAGAAAGCATAAAATCCAGGTCGGAATGACTTCACTCACTATTGTGCATGCCCCTCATGGGTCTAGGAGGTCCTCCGCTATAGGTTCTGGGTGGCTGGGTAGGCCTGTAGCCAGGTTGCTGATAAGGTGGCCTATCGTATCTTTGAGGCGCGGGAGGAGGTGGACCATATCCGTGGCCAGCGGGCGGTTGCTGATGCGGTGGATACATGGGCATGCGGGGAGGCGCGAGGTAGGGATCAGGTAACAGCGGCGGATTGTGGGACGCAGGCGGAGGAGGCGGTGGTGCCGGACCACCGCTGTAGTTGGGCGGTGGCACGCGATCCTCACCAGGGGGATAGGGCAGCAGCGCTGGCTGGCCGTGACTCGGGGCGTGTAAGTGCGGCTCGTCAACCTGAAAAATACGGATTATTAATAAGTAATGGCCAAAATAGTTAGTCATTTATTTGTAAAATTTGTTGAAAACAAAGATGAAAGTTTTATAGTTTCAATTTAATTTTTTAAATAAAGATAGAAATAATATTAATAAACGTTAATTGCTTGTAGAACTTTATAACTAAGTAAAGCAAAAACACCAATCTTGATTTTGACGAGCCAATTTATTTAAATTTTTGCCAACGTTTCGACCATTTCGTGTATGGTCATCTTCAGGGCTAGACAAGTTAATTATATACATATTTACAAAGTAATAATTATCACATCGAATTTTCATTTATAAAGATCTCTCCACAATATTCTTTTAAAAACTAGCACAGGTTTAAAAATGTGTTTAGTAAAATTATGAACTGTCACAACCTATAAGCTTTATAAAAAATATAATTTTAATAAAACGAAGACGAGCATTACTATACAGTTTCAATATAAAATTTATTTACCATAAAAAGCTCTTTTGGAAAAATGACCTTCACTGGAATTTAAATAACGCATCTCAGAAAGAGATGCAAGTCAAAGTGAGATTGAGCTAAGATTGAACCCAGACGTTACGAAAATTTGAATCGAATCAACACAACAACAATAAGAATTATGTAATTATGTATATATATATTTATAAAGTTTGTAAATATATATATATAATTAACTTGTCTAGCCCTGAAGAAGACCATACACGAAATGGTCGAAACATTGTCAAAAATTTAAATAAATTGGCTCGTTAAAATCAAGATTGGTGTTTTTGTTTCACTTACTTATAAAGTTCTACGAGCAATTAACGTCTATTAATATTATATTTGATAGTTTCAATTTAACTTTTTAAATAAAGACAGGAAAATCACTAATGCTTCTAATATATAATAAATACACGAGTGTACAGAGAGGCAATTCATTTTACTAGATTTCTTTAATCAAATTACATTTATAATGCGAATAAAAAGACTTGTGCAGAGTAAAAAAAACACAGAAATAAAAGTGTTCTCACAGGTATGTATATAGTCTCAACTCATATTCTTATTATCAATTCAGGTGCAACAAGTTTTATTATGTAACAAGGATGTACTCAAAGTAACTCAAGGACTAATAACAAATTCTCGGGTATAGTAGTATACTTACAGTTGGAGTACCAGCTCTATCTTCAGTTGAACGCCTCAAATTAGGATCATAATGCATGGGAGGTGGATGATAACGAGTATCGCCTGACATGTGACCCTGGTAGCCTTTACCCTGAGTTTGATGCATCGGATACTCCGTATGCTGCGAATTTCTCGGAGACAATGACCTACGACGACTAGGAGGCCTCATGTTATTATCCATCCTGTTGTGATAGGATGTATTTCTATAAATCAATTATTTTACGATAAGCATTGATTATGTGAGTTAATTATGTCACTACAAAACAGAGAATCAACCTACAAAACAAAGTGTAATTTCGAAAAAAAAAAATAGAAATAGCTTAAACGCAAATGTATTTTCATCAGTTTAAGAATAAGGCACTCAAAATATTGGTTGACTACTCATTCACTCTGAAATTAGAGTAATTATGCCGGAAAGATTTCTACTTCACCGGTTTTTGCAAATAATGAAATTTATAAAGATAGAGATTAATTTTTGGAAAAAATTCTGTCCCTATCTGGCTAAGTATTACAAAAGAAATTTTCGAGGACTAAAATCTCTATGAATTGTGGATGGAAATTCATGAAACTAAAACCATGTAATGATTACATCATTTAAGATAAAGGTAAGAATCTTTCTAGCTAAAAAGAAATCTTAGTATCCCCTGTATTTAGGTTGTCCAGATTATTTTGTTATTATGTAATTGTCAAAATAATTAGTGAATGATAAGTCAGATCAATTTGAGCTTGCACAAAATGTTTTATTACATCAAATATTAAGCGAGCAAAGTCCAAATTTTAACTAAAATTAAAAATATAACAAGTTATAAATGTAGATAGCATAATTTTTAAGTTTAGTATCAATCCGTACACCTGTTCTTAATTTACCAATTAATTAAAAAAATGCAAAGTTAAATCGACTTCCACAGAATGGTCCAGCATATCTATACGCATTACGCCGCTCAATTTGATAGAAAAAAACATTAGCGAAAGAAAAATCTCATGTATAACTACGATATTCTTTCAATTCATTCTTAAACAAACGATTCATCTGCAAGTACTCACCTGTCCCGATGGTTATCCCTACTGAAGCTCCTACGTCGTTCCCTCGAGTATCTATCTCTAGGGTAGTCGTCGTCTCTCATTTCACCACTGGATTCCCTGTCGTGCCAAGATTGGTCCGTCGAGCGCTTTGGTAAAAGTGGCGGCTCAGTTCCAGGAGGTGGTGGTACCTCAGTCTCGTCATCCGCCGTTAACTTCGTGGCAATATCGGTGTCTGCCTCAGGTCCCGAATCCGCCGAAGCTGCAAAGAATAACAATTATAATCAATTCCACACTTTTTCCATCGACTTAATGCCTAATTCTAATTAAAACTTTTAGAACATAAGACTCACGGGCAGAGCTTAAAGTAGCCTTCTCATAAGACGGTGACGCCTTACCAACGGGTTTATCGGCCTCCTTCGCCTCGGCCTCAGCATTGCCAACAGCCTGACTAGAGTTGCGCACAGCAGCACTCAGCGGACCAGTCGTCTGAGCTGGTGTCGCGGCTGACATGGTCGGCGACGTGGTCAACTTCTCAGAAATCGAAGGCTCGACGTTAACTAGTGTCTTCTGCAATACGATAGGAGGTGGCACCTGTGGTGGCGGTTTGTACGTCGGTCGCTTAGCATAGCCCGTCTCGTTTTTGAAATTATGTACGGCATTACGTAGGTAACGATTAGGAATAAGCGACTCGGGCGATACATCTTTCTCATTACAGATAGGGCATTCATGCTCTTCTGACTCAAGCAAAAACGTACGGATACCTAAGTACAAAAAATGAAGCATTTTAATGGAGGTTCAAAGAATTTTCTTAATACTTTTTTTTTAATGTAATAGCATGAAATTAAAGAATAGAATAAAATAAGTAATTACATTCATCACAAAATGAGTTTCCACAGCATGGAATCATAACAGCATCGGTCAGCAGATCTTTGCAAATGGTGCATACTAAATCCTCCGGTATTTCAGGTTTTTCTACTACTGGTTCAGCATCCTGAGAAAATGGAGGCTTTTCCTTTTTCCCTTCTTTATATGCTTGGCTAAAATACAGATAAGTAATTATTATATATATAAAAAAAAAAAAAAAATTCTAAGGATGATAGTTTGTAACTTACTGATCGATTGCCGGTACAGCATATGTACCACCTGGGGTCATCATTGCTCCAGGAACAGATGGTCCGTCTACTGGGACCATAAAACTTCTAGGAATACCAGTACTTTTCTTAATTTCAATGGGTTCTTGACTAACACCAAGTGGACAGTTTTTTATCCAGTGCCCGGGCTGGTGGCACTTGTAGCAACGATAATTAGGAGGCACTTCACCAGTTTGGTTAGACCCACGAATTTTCATATAACTAAAAAAAAAAAAAAAATTTATCAATATTTATTTATTAAGAAATATACGGGCATAGAACCCATGTACAAAATTATTTTAAAAAATGGGTTTAAAAAATATACTCACTTAGATGGATCATAGTCTTGTGTAGACTGTGTTATCATAGCACGAATTTTATCTTCTTCTGATCCATCTAATCTGGTGAGATCAACAGATCTACCCAGATTGGTTTCATCTTTAGAATTACTGAATGCTGGTGCTTCAGTGCGATCCCAAGTTCTCTTTTGTTGTACTGTTAATGGTACTCTAGCTATTATCAGACTAGTATTCTTGGCAATAAGAGCATTATCATCTGTGTAATCTGTAAAAAATTATTTTTGTTTATTTATTTCATATTACTTATACTTAGCAATAATAAACTTTCTATTTTCTCTCTTCTTACCTTCTTTAGTTTGTGCATTTGTTATCTGCAAATCAAAGTCTGTGTTCTTGCCAATGCGTTTTTGATGAAAAATAGCTTTTTTTAAGTCAGCTACGGAAATGTGTAGCCCATCAAATGAAACCGTATCAAAGTCCAATGTGGACTTAAATTTATAATGAACTGACATATCTGGCCTACAAAGTTTTTCTGAAAAATTAAAAAAATAAAATTAATGTAAAGTTTTGTGAATATACAAATTTAAAAGATTTAACCAATAATTTATATTGTAGTTTTTAATTGAAAAGCTTCCCAAATATAATAATTATATCATAATAATGTTTATATTAATAATTAACCAAAATACAAATATTTTTAATGTAAATTAAAATTTTACATCTTGAAAAACTATTAGACCTTATATTATTATAAAAATCATTTTTATCAGAAAAGCAACTTGTAAATTTACTGCCATGCTTTTAGACTACAATAGTAAGTAGTATTGATTAGCTTAATGTATATTTTCATTGGAGCTTGAAATATTGGATCATGTGGAACTAAATAATAGAGTGCATGTAGAAAAAAAATGTTTGATAGACTTCTATTTAAGACAATAAGATCAATATAAAAATTAGCTAAAAATAATGAGCGAATAAAGTATAGTAATGATGAGTCATACAAAGTAACAGACCTCAAATGAAATTCATAAACGAATTGAATTATTAAAGTAATATTTCATTATAAATTTGGTTTTAGGACAGGATTACCCATATACAAGATATTTATAAGTAAAGTAGGAAGATATGCAAAGATCAATAGGGCTCATTGCAAAACTATGCGATGCAAAACAAATTTTTTTTTATATATTATTTAACATTTCTCTATTTATACTCCCACTTGGTGCTAATTAGCGACGGAGGTCTAAGGTGCAAATATTTTAGCAATAATATTTTAGTATTTGATTTGATTACAATAAACGCTTGTAACTCAGTTAGTCTTTGGTGAAGAGTTCCACAGCCAAGTAAGTCTATACTCAGGAGATTAAAACGTAGAGTGGAATGAACTAATCTTTCCTGTAACTGTCTGGAATTTCGAAGACTATAATTCTGTCCTCTATTGGCGAACAAATCTCTTAATTCAATTCAAGATATTATATTATAAATTATATTGTATGTAAGTATAACTAGAACAGAAAATTTACAATTTTTTTAGTTAATTAAAAATAGGTTTTCCTTATTATATATTTTATAGTCGTATATATCTGTGTATCAACTTATGATTTTATAAGTAATATCTGATTTAAAATCATGAATTTACTAGTTTTTGAATATCGATTATTTTTAGTTAAAGTATTGTGAACAGTATGAAATTTGTATTTTTACTGGTAAAAGTTAAAAACTAATCCATACACTTATTTTCAAGAACTAAAGTAAACTTTTAATACCATCAAAAGATAGTTTTGTATGTAAAAAGATGTTCACTCTGATCATTATATAGTATATGCACTAATTTAACAATTTGCATGCTTATGAGATTGTGGCATGTGTAGATCCACAGAAGTATCATCCACAATCATAGACTCACTCAAGTATTTAAGCTTAGCCCATTTCAATCAAAATGTATTAAAAATGACTAAACAAGCAGTAAGCACCAAAGGTAAGTTGCAAATATACACAGCAAAAACGCGGAAAATAGAAATAGACTTAAATATCGGTCGACCATTTTTTACGCACACATAAATAACAAATTCTTGCTCAGTTTATAGAACGATAAACGCCTTAAATTTCACGAATTTAAATGAACTAAAAATCGTAATCTAGAAAAGTAACAGAAAAATGGAGGAAAAGTTGACTTACGCTACACATCGGGCTCGAAATGCTCATCGGCGAATAATTCTTCAATTTCTCCTCGGGACTCGGAAGCCTCGTCGCATGATACACACACCAATATACCGTCTCTCTTTCTCTCTTTCTGACTCTATGTAACAGACTATATAGGTGCGAGTAGATGTGCGGCTACCACAATGACGATAAGAGAGAGACCATCAAGCCGTGTAACGTTTTTTCAGCCACCGATAAATAAAACTCCCGTTTTCAGTTTGGGCGACGTGAAAGAAAAAAGCCTCCTTTTTTCTCTCATTCACTCACGCATGCTCAGCGTTAATGTATATAATATAAACCTACTCTAACACTGCAACATGCACACTTTACGCACGATTATATGTTAATAAATACACGATTATAAGGTAAGATGGCGTCTTGACGTATATACATAGCGTATATATTTATAGAACAACTTTACATCGGTGTGATGCCGCTGACGTCGCATCACTGACTGCTGCGTACCCGACGCCACGCTAACTGATGAGGTCTGAGTAGTGACTACACCATTGTACGATATACCTACTATATACTAGCTCTATTAGAAGGCTCTTTCCCATGTTAAGCCGGGGGACAAAACTCGGGACGAGTGGTAGTTCTGTTCGCCAAACACTTGGCGGCGCCACTGATATGAATCCAATTCATATATACAGGGTGACAATTAAGTCCCGGGACGGCTGAATATTTTCTGATGTAAAGTAATTTTGAAAAAGGTCAAAGTCATTTCTTAAGTAACTTTCAACGAGGAATCTAATGGCGACATTCAATTTGACCTTGGACTTGATCTTGAAGGTCATTTCAAGGTCAACATTTTTTTTTTAAATAGGAACCCCCCTTTTTAAGACCGGCAATCGATAGAGCGGGAAATTTTACATTCAGATGCGTAATTAAGTCAAGGTTATTAATTTAAAAAGTGCTTGACCTTTCAAATAATATGCAAAGCTGATCTCAAAGTCAAGGTGGTCAATGTTGTTGATTTCAAATCTTTTTCAAACATTTATTTTTTATAAATCCTCTAAAGTTTGAATACGACAATGTTTTGACAGTTTTTCCAAAATTCACCTTGATTTGACCTTCTAAAGATCACGCCAAATACTATTTTCGACATGAAATTTCCCACTCTATCGATTGCCAGTGTAAAAAATGATGATTTCTATTAAAAAGAAATAGTTGACCTTGATATAACCTTGAAGGTCACGTTCAAGGTTAAGTATAATGTCACCACTGAGTTCCTCGTTGAAAGTTACATTAAGAATAGCTTTACCGCTTGCAAAAATATTCAGAGGTATCTAAGAACCTTGCTAGAGTGTAAATAACCTTGGAGTAACCCTCAAGGTCAAACACTAGCTCTGACTTAATTACGCATCTGAATGTAAAATTCCCCACTCTATCGATTGCCGGTATTAAAAAGGGGGGTTCCTATTTAAAAAAAAACAGTTGACCTTGAAATGACTTTCAAGGTCAAGTCCAAGGTTAAATTGAATGCCGCTATTAGATTCCTCGTTGAAAGTTACTTAAGAAATGACCTTGACCTTTTTCAGAATTACTTTACCTCAGAAAATATTCAGCCGTCCCGGGACTTAATTGACACCCTGTATATAGATGTACTTATGTATGCTCTGGATATTAAATATAAAAATGATTTTATTTTATCTGTAATAATATTAATTGCATAAAATAAAATCAATTTAGTATTTATTTTATGCCGTATATATTAAAATAATTTTTCACAATTTCAATATAACCTAACACCAATTATAGTGACAAATAATAATAATGGGCGTCCCTCTACCTATGCCGAAAAACGATCGACAGGATAGAGGAGAAAATTCTAAGACATACGTAACTTTTCCGTTTTCCGATTAAATGCATAATTTTGGAGTTATAGGCAATTGAAAATTTAGAAAATCGGCCAATCAGCTCCCGCTGCCGTACCGCGCCGGCGCCAGAGGAGAGAGTAGGCGGAGCTTCCGCGCCACGGCAGCAGCACCGGGGAACGGGAAGGAGAGAGCGCCTAACCTTCCCTGCTCTACTCGTTTAGCTGAAAACATATATGCTCACTGCGTTGACCAAGTCTTCGGACGGGCAAGCGGCTGAGCGCTATTGGGATTGAACATGGGTGGTATGGTGGGGGGAGCGAGTCCAACATGGCTGACGCTAGTGTACACTTCAGGTATACCTGAATGAGCTCGGGGAAGAATAATAAACCGATTTGGAGCGTCCCAACAGCTGTATCTGCCACACCCATAGGGCCGTTATGAGAATCAGTCCTGGAAAAACCCACATTACCTAGCTTACGGCTGTTGAGACGCTCCAAATCGGTTTATTATTCTTCCCCGAACTCATTCAGGTATACCTGTATGAGTTCGGGGAAAAATAATAAACCGATTTGGAGCGTCTCAACAGCCGTATCTGCCACACCCATAGGGCCGTTATGAGAATCGGTCCTGGAAAAACCCACATTATCTAGCTTAATGGAGTAAGACAATTTCAATTACGTATAGAAATAGGTGTTGCAGCGTGTAGTATTTTAGGTAACTAAATATTAAAATTTTATTTATTAGAAATCGGCCCTTTTTACTCCCTTTTATTACCGTCACTCTCCTCGCCTAAAATGGTTGCTACCAAATGAATCATACGTACTTATTCTTATGTATTTTTTCCCGTAATATCGGAATATCTTGGTCAAAATGCTGCAACTTTTTCAGAAAAAGAATTAAAACAGATTTTAAATATATTACTGAAACTTTTTTATAAATACAATTAATCTAGTAGAAGAAAACTTCTTAATTATGATTTAGAAAAGAAAAGATTTCACCAAAAAAAAATTAAAAATCATTTATTATCAAACAGACTCCTTACATTGAAAACTGTGGCAGTAATATGTATATTATATATAATATTACTTGAATGAATAATTTGAGGACATTATATATTTAGAAAAATCGAATTTTTGATATGGCAAAGGAATTATGACACATAACTTATAGTAATTTATATAATTAATAAATAGATTTACGGATATTTAAAATCATAACAATATAAGAATATACTCAATGAACAGACTTTTAATTTTATAT
>UELV01154510.1:0-13876 GCA_900490015.1 Megastigmus stigmatizans
CAACTGGACGCATCTCCAGCAAGACCACTTCCGCGCCGGGTAGTTGCGACTTTAAGATCAGCGTAAACGTTCATTTCGCGAACAGTGTTAGCGCCCGTGCCTTTTTATTTGCAGCGCTCCGTTCGTTTGAATTTACAAATTATTAAATTATATGTTGAATATTGTAAAATTGAATGCCTTCGTCCTCGCGCGTTTGTAAATATTTTTTTTGTCTATTAATTTCTCGCGCACGCATCCGTACGCTTGAGATTTGAGGTGGAGCAACGCAAAATTTGGTGAGCCAAGCGACTCAAAAATATTGTAAGGCTTATTGCGTGCCTCTTCAAGGCAAACATTTAAAATCTTATTTCATGTCAATTAAATTCATAGTAGAGTCACTTAAATAAATAGCGTGCCTGCGATAGGCTTTTGCATATTCCGGTAGACTCACTCATTATATTTTATTTGTTAAAAATGAAATTAGTATGCCTCCCAAAGGATCTTTTGTAATTATTTATTTGCCTATTAAAGGACTTGAATTGTTAAAGATCAACTCCAATTTGTCGAGTGTGAACTTATTTATTTTCCTCATTTAATATTATCGCATGTGCGTGTACGTGTCTGTCCACAACCCGAAACTCAGCTCGAACGTCTCTGGCCATTAGACCTCACGACTCTGCCTCTGGCTAGTCGCGCATAAATAAGTAAAAAAAGAATTTAATTCAAATCAATCAATCGAGTGGCACTGCTCGAGTTTAGAGTAATCCAATTGAGTAAATCTACAAACCCAGTGCCTGGCGCCCTGATTCACTCTGCCTATGCAGATATTTATTAAAATTGTCAATAACATAACTTATTAAAATTTGGACGGTAGATCAATCGTCATTTGCCTCCTAATTATACACGCGGGGAAGCTACAGAGTCGCTCTCACGCTCGGTCAAATTCCCCCGGTCTACTATATATAGCGTCAGCCGAAAATTTAACAAAAAGAAATAGTCGCCCAAATATTTGCATTGGCGATAACTTAAGAACAAAATAATCTTTGGAAATGTAACTTTTTTCAATTAAATTCGAACTTTAAAATCTATTAATTAAGCCCCGCAAAACTTCATAAAACTAATATAAAGCATAAATTAATAGATATGGTCAAAATTTTATATGTTAAAAAGCTAATTCAAAGTATAAAAGGAAGGGTCGTCTTCGCCCTGCGGTTCTCATACTTGCCATCGGAGGCACTGCCGCGCCCCATGATAATAGTTATATAAATTATTTAATCTATAATAATGGGGCTGTTATATCCTCGTTACGCTAATACGTTCTCACTCCTATCTGTGTACATGATGCCAATGAAAATCCAAGCCTAGATTTTCCTTGGATCAGGCCAATACAGTAACTGTTGACAACCGATGCTCGGACAAACACTCGTGAGCTCCGTGCAATGTTCACGGGGCTCACTTGCTCAGTTTGAATGCGCAGTAGAAACGCTTATCTACTGTGCCGCGGAGGCAGCGGTAATCGCGGGATAATAGGGGAGATTAAGGAAGTAACTCTAATAAATAAAATATCTTGTATATACTAGCGCTCTGAAAACCACAAAGATAATTCTTGAATATTCGCGAGCTGATATGGCAACCATAGAGAATTTAAGCGCGACACACTCACATACACACAGAACGCCGCCTATGATCCGCCGATTACACTTAGGTGCAAGCAAAATACACCAAGTACTTACTTGTGATGCTCTGCACGTTTCTTTCTCTTTCGAATATTGTACTGGCCTGCAGTCCAGTGCTATTAAGGTGCTGATAGTGGCAAACACTTACAAACACACACAAGTCACTCGATTCTCGCTCTATTCCCTGCCAGGCTTCTATCTATTCACATGTCGCGCGAAACGTGGTCAACATCAATCTGAGGACTCGATAGCCCTCTCCTATCGTGATTCTTTCTATCTCTTTCTATCGCGACTTACGCCGTGGTAGTTTAAATATAAATATAAAATTCAATCGTGAATTCGTCACGGTATGTATAAATTAACATTATTTTTTATAAAATTTATAAAAAATTTTAACTGAATTGTTTTTAATTTAGTTATTATTTAAGGGGTTGTGCTATGGTCGAAAATATCCTTTTCCTACCGGTTCTTGCATTTAACGAAATATACAAAGATAGAGATTAATTTTTAGAAAAAACTCTGCCACCATCTCAGTTTCCAAAAATTAATTTTATGTATTTCGTTAAATGCAAGATCCGGTAAGGTAGGAATCTTTCCTAATATAGCATTCTCGCAAGGAGGTTCGATACATCTCCAGCGGGAGTTGCGGTGCAAGGAAAAATCGCAGTATCTGAAGTCGTACGAGTGTTGTAGATGAAAAATGTGTACGTACTACCCACAAACAAAAATATTTGCTTAGCGTGATTGAAATAAAACGTTACGCTACTAGAGCGCGAAACAGGTGATTCCCGCCCGAGGGAAGCGAGGGTGACAAAAAGTCGAGGGTGATAAGCACTTAGCGCCCGTGTAGCGTATACTATTTTTTATCACACCGGGAGCGCAATTTGACTTTAAGTGCCTGTTTTTGCGAGCGCAAAGCACTTACGTAACATTTATATAACATGGTTTGCGCCCGCTTTGGAAAACAGGCGGATATCCTTTGTTTAGGCCCGGAAAATAGGCACCAAAAGTCGAGTTTCGCGCTCGGTGTGTTAAAAAAACATAAAGCTTGTCTTTCCTTCTAGTTAAGAGAATCGATGGAATTCCTGCCCAAGCCATAGAAATAACTTTCATTCCTTTACTCAAATAATAATCAAAGTTTTATACAAATACGTTTTCGCAGTACCTCCTCGCCCATCGATGAAAATCATACTATCTTCTGTATTCATAAGGAAATTACAAATTTTATTTTGATCCGAATTTAATTGACTGTTTAACCTATTTCTTCCCAAGCGGCCATTTTATAGTTGATTATTATAATGTATTTTTGATTTTTCATCACATTCAAACCGCCATTTTGAAATTTTCCAATGGAATTTTCAAAATTCTGACTTCAGAATCGTGAAGAGCGGACAATTTTACTTCGGAAAAGTCCTATTGGTTATTATTATTTTTTTTTCGACAATTTTTTAGGCAAAAAACCAATCGACTATAAAATGGCCACTTGGGAAGAAATGGGTTAATTCATAGATTATTATTTATTTATTTCTTTATTAATACATTATCCTGTACCTGTCGGCTTAGGACTTCTTATGCTTACAATACATGTTTACAACGCATTTTACAGTATTTGCATTCCTTATTTTATTCTTTGTCCAATTTCTCTTTTTCTTAACCTTATTATTTCTTTTAATACAGATAATCCCCTAGCATCTTCATTTAATATTTCCGTTACCTTCACCTCCTTTTTTAATCCTTTCTTACATTCTTTCAGAACATGTTCCATTGTTTCCTTCTCATTCTTACATAATCTACATACTTAATTCACTCTTCCAATATTCATTTGCTCTTTCCTCATTTCCTACCCTAAATCTTGCTATAATACTTCTTTCCCACCCTTTTAAATCTTTTGTTAAGCATTCGGGCGCATTTTCAGTCATTATTGTCGTATACCTAACGCAACTTTTCGATATATCTATTTTTGCTTTCCTACTTTCTATATCTTTCTCTTTCCATCTATTAAACAATTTTTCCACTATTTGACCACCCTCCCTTCTTATACTTTCTCTTTTATTATTTCTAGATTAACATTTTTCCAAGACATCTTTCTATCTGTCTCCCATTTTCCTTGACTTTCCTCCTTTTTTTTTCTTTCTCTATTTCATCCAAACACTTTCATCGAAAACGCCTTCTTTCAATTTTGCTTCAGATAGTTTTGGGAATTGTTGTTTTAAGTACTGGTAACATTCACCTTCCTTAGAAATTGTTGACCTCGTGAGAGATATAGGTCTGCCAAAAGATAAAGCAGAATGTTTAACATAATTTATGAAAGATAAAAATAGGTTGGAGAAAAACGTGAAAGTAGACAGTGTTCGTAATAGGGAGGAGGCATTCAGGCAATTCTTTACGATGTCAAAAGAACCCTCATTATTACATTGTAACGATGTAAATGGACTCATGGATGAATTAGCACCTGGTGTTTACAAAGACGATGAGTGGAGACTTTTTTTGGATTCATCAACGCGAAGTTTGAAAGCAGTGTTACTTCATAATACGAACGTCTACGCACCAATACCGCTAGCACATTCGACAGAACTTAAAGAGAGCTATGAAAATATTCAGTTAGTGTTAGATAAAATAAAATATGCAGAACACAAGTGGTTAGTTTGCGGAGATCTAAAAATTTTGACAGTCATTTTAGGGCAGCAATCTGGATTCACTAAGTATCCTTGCTTCTTATGTTTGTGGGATAGTCGTGATCGTGAGAATCATTACGTCAGGAAAGTATGGACTCAAAGAACTTCGTTTCAGGTTCATTCGATGAATGTAATCCGTGAAGCTCTGGTGGACCCTAACAGAATACTGCTTCCACCCCTACATATCAAACTAGGCCTAATGAAGCAGTTTGTTAAAGCCCTGTCTAAGGAAGGTGAATGTTACCAGTACTTAAAACAACAATTCCTAAAACTATCTGAAGCAAAATTGAAAGAAGGCGTTTTCGATGGGCCACAAATTAGAAAGATGCTCAGAGATGATAGTTTTATTGAGCACATGAATGATACAGAAAAAGCTGCATGGAATAGTTTTAAAGGAACTATAAAAGATTTCCTGGGCAATAAAAAAAGTAAAAACTGTAAAGAAATAGTAGCTGAAATGGTTAAAAATTTCGGAGCGTTAGGGTGCAATATGAACTTGAAATTACATTTTCTTGACTCTCGCATTGACTACTTCCCAATCCACTTAGGAGCTTACAGTGAAGAACAGGGAGAGAGATTCCATTAAGACATCAAAGAGATGGAAAGACGGTATCAAGGGCGATGGGATGTCAATATAATGGCAGATTTCTGCTGGAACTTAAAGAGAGAAGCAGAGAAAAAAGGTGTGAAACGCAAAAGGAAACCACTCCTTAGATCGTTTTGTGATAAACGAGTCCGGTATAGCAATAAAAATTAAATGAGAAAGATGCTCTTTTAGAGTATGCATCTCAAAAACATGTAAATATACTGATTTACTTTGTTTCAAATGCATTTTCTGAATTTGACCTTGACCTGACCTTCACCCTGACCTGACCGGGTCAAATGGACCTCGGATTCGGAATCAGCGACCTCGAAAACGTATAGATGGTGGTATCTTTCGCACATACAACTTTTTTTTTTCGTGGGGCTGTGTAATTGTTCTACTAATATACCCCACTAAGGACCTCGCGAACATTAAACAGTCGATTGGTTTTTTGATTAGGAAATATTTAAAATGTTTGAAAATCATTAACAGGTTAATGTTTCCTTATGTGAAAATGCGAGGTCAATTTTAAAAATTTTCCGAAGAAAATTCAATATGGCCGCCCAAAGTTGAGCTAAGTTACAGCATCGACTGTAGAATTTTTATGATCTATTTATTTATTTAAATCTAAAAATAGTGTTCTGAGACAAGTTGTATCGTATCCTGGATATCTCTAGTGATAACAAAATATAAAAGAATGTTATCAACAATCGTATTCAACATGGCGGAATCAATATGGCGGCGGGAATGCTGAAATTTGATAAAATACTTGAGTACTTGGGTAACGATATATTTTCGATGTTTTTGAGGTCGCTGAAATCAAATTTTATGTTAGCCCATTAAGGACGGGACGGACACTTTTGATATTGGTCCTACGAAAAATTGAGATTAGTCATTTCTGATGTAAAATTATTCATTTAACAAAAAACACAAAATTACGAGTGAAATTTTTTTTTTCATTTAGTATTCTTGCATCGAAATCGTCAGTGGATTTCGGTGGTTACAGTAATTTTTGCAACCATCGACCCTAACCTTTAAAGCCTCATCGAAATTTTTTGATTTTATTCATTAGAAGCCAAGATATTTTACTTCAAATGTTGGAAATAATATCAAATACCTAAAACATGTACTATTTCGTATTTTTACAGTATACAATTTAACGAAAAAATTTTCCATAAATCTAACTAATTTCTCTATAAATCTTATCTTTTAAGCTTTGATCTAATTTTTTAGTGGGCTATGTATGATTTTTTTAAGTCGAGATATCGCAACTTCAAGAAAAAGCTCATGTTTTAATATTTCCATGTTTTGCACCAACATGAGAATTTACAGGTTCGTAGTTTAAGATTATTAAATCTTCAAATTTCAATATCTTGGTTTAAAAAAATCGTACAGGGTTGATTAAAAAATGAAATCAAAGCTTAAAATGCAAGCTTTCTAAATCAATTAATGAGAGTCGTTGCAAAAATTTACGTATATACATAGTTCGGAATTACTGAATTTTATATTACTTCAAGCACTTACATTGATATATCCCGGCTTCTAATGAATGAAATCGAAAAATATCGACGAAGCTTTAAAGGTTAGGGTCCATGTTTACAAAAATTACTCTAACCACCGAAATCCAATGACGATTTCGATGCAAGAATACTAAATGAAAAAAAAATTTCACTCGTAATTTTGTGTTTTTCGCTATATAAATAATTATAACTTTGTTACTATGCATTTTCTTACAATTCTGACGACATAGATCGAAAGTTCAGACAATTTTACATCAGAAATGACTAATCTCAATTTTTTATAGGACCGATATCAAAGTAAATAAAGCTGTTGAAAGTAGTATGAAAAAGGTGTCCATCCTGTCCTTCATGGGTTAGATTCTGATTTTCTTCAACGGGAAATTCAATATGGCGACCTTGAAAATTCGGTAAATAGGCATTTTCCTAAAAATACAAGGGTGTACCCGTTTCCGACGTTTTTGAAGCCGCTGCTTTGGATTTTGATGTCGAATTTTCATTTCCTACAATGAGAAATTCAATATGGTGACCATGAAAATTCAGAAAATAAGCATTTTCCTAAAAATACAAGTGCATACTCGTCTCCGATGTTTTTGAGGTCGCTGATTTCGATTTTAATGCTGAATTTTCATTTTGCGGCTGCTGAGTACGAATGTGATATAAGTTTTGTATTTTTGTGAGTGGAAAAAATCATTGTAACAAATCTCCCTATAGAAGCCAATTTTTCTATTTGCATATCCTAATTAGAACATGTTTAGAATATTGTTATGGTTGAAAGTTTATTTTTGTATAAATCTTCGAAAATAAAAAATTAAAAACTTTCATAATAACTAAATAATAAAAGTTTTATACATTCAACACCCTACATGAAGCTTTAGACATAGATGCTATAAATTTTGTATAGAAGCGCCTAAGTTTAACTTCAACGTATATTTTCATTCATCAAAATATTGTTATCGATATCATAAAAAATTATGACATTGTTATATTTCGAATCAAGAAATTAGTAATACATATTTTTTTTTAAATATCAAAAACTATTTTATAGTGGTCTCAACTCCAGTTCAGGGTATTTTTTTTTTTTTTTTGTGTTATTGATCTGTTCTAACACAACTGTTTCTAACGTTGAGTAGAAATGAATTTACAAACATAAAATATAAATTAAAAACTTCTAAGTCTTCTGATAGAAATAAATTAGACAAAGTGTGAAAAGTGCGCTTTATTATGAATTTATTTCGAGCCAATATTCAACCATTTGGATTTTTTGCTACAGTTATGGCCGTTGATGAAATGATGATAAAATTTTTTGGACGTAGTAATCTAAAGCAATTTATGAGAAATAAACCAGTACGATTTGGAATAAAATTATGGGTACCATTTTTGACTATTTATTGATTTTGATATTTATTGTGGGAAGAATGACCGCGATAGCAATGAAAAATCGATAGCTGCGTTAGGATCACCAGCAGTTTGAAAAATGTTGGTGTAATTTTTTAATTAAGTCACAAAAAAGATGCAGAAAAATACCAGATTTTCTTTGATAACTTTTTTACGTTACCAGATTTATTAGTTGATTTACAAGCAAAAGGTCTTAAATGTACTGGCACTGTTCGTGACATTTGGGTTCTTACGAAGGAAATGCTCCCCGCTGTAACGGTTCCCCAAAAACCAAAGTCAAAGAAAACTGAAGAAAATCCTGAAAAAATAACGATTGGTTGAAAAACATAAACTTCCTACTAAATCTGCTAAAGGTACTTACGTTGCTAGTCACGATAAAACAAGTGGTCTGAATTATATCACAATAATGGATTAAAAAAAAAGTATATTTCTTATCAACAGCAACTGGAGTTATACCTTTTGAACAGGTTGGCAGGTTTGGCAGTAATGAAGTTAAAAACATTCAATTAGAAGTTCCAGCAGTTTTTAAACTTTACAATGAATTTATGGGTTCAGTAGATCTACAAGCTCAGCACTGTAGTGATTTTGAAATTCATATATGTGACGAAAACGGACTTGGGCTGTAACAAAACGATTGATTTAAATACAACATGGTAAATAAAAAGACAATGTCTGCAAAAGACTTTTCATTAAGTGTTGCAAGATCGTATTTGAAAAACTCATCGCAAGATATATCTATTCATTTAAAATTAAAAATTGATGAAAGGTGAAGATTATGTCATACTTGTTCCTAAAAAACTGTATTCTATTGTTACGAGTGTGTGCCGCCAAGTAAACTCATAGTCGTTTTAAGATTAAGGATATTGTACAAAATTGAAGAGAAAAAAAAAATAATGGTACAACTAAAATGACTTATAAACTGCTAAGACAAAAAGAATACTTGACAACTTCTGAGATAATTTCACAACTTTCTTCAGCCAAATGTTGCCATAAGAATTTGAACGGTTCCTGAAACTTATAAGGAATTATTTATCTAATGTGCATTACTGAGACAAAAAGAATGCTTGTCAATAACTTTTTACTTGATTTCATAATTTTTTTTATCTTAGACTATAATAATTTTTAATAAAGAATTGATCATTTAATTGCAAAATGAATTTGAATTTATGTAGCAAAAAACTTATATGTATGTTTTTTTTATTCATTACGATTACGATTGAAATTCATCTAAAATCTACCAAAAATTCGTCTCATTTTCCAAATAACTTCAAAACATATAATGAGGGAAATTTTTAGAATTCTCATATGAGATCTTATATAAAATATTCGTACGGAACAATTTATAAATCAATTCTGCATTTTCCTTAAAAGTTCTCAAGTATCAGATCAAGTTTTTATGTTACATCCGAAATATTATATGTGTAAACTGTATTATTTACAAATTAACTCAAATCTTTCACTACCTACATATTTAAAGAAATAATTTTAGAAAATAAATAATATTTATTACTTTTCATCATAATTTATCTCTTTTTGCAAAAATTATAAAAAATGATCCATAATTATCGCTTATCATAAAAAATTTAATAAATTATTATGAATATTCAGTCTTTCTAAAATTATAAATTATCATATTTTATCATTTATTTAGGTATATCTGTTTAACAAATATTCAGATTTTTTAAAAATCAAATATAAGAAAACTTCGATTATTCAAGCTTAATTTCCCACTTTGAGTGTTAGCATGGTAACACTAAATAAATCCACATCCAACGTGAGCTTCTTAAGGGGTAACACCACTCTAGCGGCCAAAAAAAGCCTAATTTTGACAATTTATTTTGGGAGTGTGGGAAAAGGAATAGTATTACTTTTTAGAGGGTTCATTTAACACATATTGAAGTATGAAAACAATATTTTTTATTATTATTTTAATGTAAAATGGCGGCGATACAGCTAATCTCCATAAAAATGTTTTTTGAAAGATGCTCTGCGGGCGAACAAATTTCTCGAAAACTATGAGAGCTGGACTAAAAAACGAAAACTTTTTAATTCTATATACTATAGTCTAGAGAAATGGGTAGGATTGTTTTTTATATTAATTTTTCTAGAAATGGTGCACTTCGTATCAATTTTTGGCCAAAAAAAGAGCAGTAAATTGTTTATAAAAAAGGCAATTTACATCAAATCAAAAAACGGCTATGCTCTTCTTTAGAGAATCTATTTGTTAAGCTACTGTAAAAATTACAAGTCGATCCATGCAATGATGTTAAAGCAATTTGTTCGCTCAGTTTGCAAAGAGCCGTTTCGAGAAAAACGCGTTTAAAGTTTTAGAAGCACTTAAATCAGTACTTATTCTGCTCGGCGCGCGCTCCGAGGCACTGCGGTCAAATCGAGAATTGACCTTTTAAACATCTCATTTCTATACAAAACCAACTGGATATTGTGTTTATGAGACTAAAGTATTGTTTAAACCAAAAAAATAAAATCAATTTTTTGAAAATCTAGAGTGTTACCCCTTAAATCAAAAATAAGATGAATTTTTTTTAACAGCAAACCATGCTAAATATTGAAAAAAAAATAGCACATATATTCCAAATCAAAACATGTAATTTATAAACTCTATTTTAATACAATATATTATACATAAAACTTATTGAAACAGAACTGCTTACACCCAAAATTGTATATTTGTCGTTAAATGTAATCACAGAATCAAACGACACAAACACGATAGCTAATAGTCATTATAATTTGTAAAGTTCTACACCAGGCTTCCAAAATTTTTAAGACAATTGGCACAGTGACTTTAAATCAAAAAATATTTATTAGGCCTACGGTGGCTCAGTCGGTAGAGCGATGGGCTCGTAGTCCGGTGGTCCCGGGTTCGAGACCATGTCTCGGCCGATTGACACAAGCACCTCTGTAAAAATATTACATGTGCTGTGTTTACGAACAAACGTAGACCTCCGTCACTGAATAGCATCGAGTGGAAGCATAAATAGAGCAACGTTAAAATAATTTTTAAAAAAAAAATTATTTATTTATTATGTATATCGCTAGGTATGTGTTGTTACAACACCTTGAAAAAAAATTTCCACAGACACTTGAAATCAGAATGAATTTATAACATATATTCATGCGATATGCCACTTCACTGTGTCACAGCTTTTGTAATAAGATAATTAAGCTAATTATTATAACACAAGAAATTTTTAATATTTAAAGTAAACACTGGAGGACTTATGAACAGGCAGTTGAACTTTAAATATATTTTCTAAATTCACATTAAAACTTCGTTCTACATTTTGCTAGAAGATTAATGAACTTTTTAAGTTATAACACACAAGAAAATTATAATCTAAAGTTTTGAACACATTTTGCACAGACATTTTATATCAAAATTATTTTATAACATATATCCATAAATATGTATGGTATAAATTTGTTTTCACTTAACCTTTAGGAGTGCGAAAATAAAGCATTTTTTAAGAATTTTTTTTTGACGGGTATACAAATATTTATTATCCATAAAAATTTACCAACATTTTAATGTTACATTTAAGTATAGAAAAAAAATTTTTATTTAAAAAAAAGAACAAAATGGCAACGTAATGCGGCACAGTAGTGGATATCGTCCCGTTCGACTGTACTCTCTGCGTGCATTCTCAGAAAAGGCATAAAAATTTACAAAATTGTAAATTTGACATCATCTTAAAAAAAAAACTTTAATTTTTTACCCTTTTTTCTACTTTAAAGTTAAAAAAAAAATACCTTTTTAAACGTAAAACTGTAAACTTATAGGTTCACATAGAAAGCAATATTCTAAAATAAATCTGTGCAAAGTTTGAACAAGATCCGTCGATTAGTTTTTAAATGAGAATGTACGCAGATTTCAAAAATGCAGTTTTGAAAAAAACTGTTTTTAAAGTTTCTGCACATGAAAACTATTAATTTTAATGACTTACCGATTATGCTGCGATCCCTGATGCATAAAATAGACCTTTAACTTCATCCAAGTTTGCGTTTTCCTCTAATAATTGTTGTTTTCGGGCTAGGCAAGCCTGTTTAGTCTCGGATAAGCTGCGCCGGTTCTTGCGCTCTGTCGATTCACGGTCTCGGCAAAAATCCTACATTGCGTGTCAATGCGAATGTCCTGGTTGTTCATAATTCTTAAAATAGAATTGTATCCTTCATTGAATACTCTAGCAGCAATAAACGATGAAATTTCGACAATTTTTTTCCCAGAATGCAGATGTTTTTGCGTCATAAGCCAAATAGTCGAATTAAAACTTTCGTTTGCATTCTGGGTGCGGTCACCCAAATATCTTTCAAGTAAATCCTCTCTAGATAAATCTTCACAAAGATGTTGTTTAGAAAGAAGATGTTCTTTTAAACTTTGAAGAAGAGGTAGAGAAAGATCTACAAGTGTCGGATTTTCTCCTTGAGCAACCGCTTTTTGGCACTTGCAGCAGCTGTTGGTTCCGGAAGGACAATCACCGTGATCTGGATTTTTTTTTTGGAAAATATATGCTTAAATGTCGCCATTATATCTTTTCTCATGCCTTCAATACAATTTTTATTTCTGCGAATCGCTGAGCCATAATTTTAGTTAGTTTTTTTTTATAATACCATCTGTTAATTTGCCTCTGCCGCCAAGTTTTTTTTACTTATTTGATGTTTCGGAGTCTGGAACCCATTCGCTTTTCAACGGGGCCGACACACTCACTTTTTAAAACTAGAAATTCTTCGCCATACGGGTTCAAATCTAAAATCGCCTTGAAGGTTTTCGAACCACCCTCACCTATATAATTGCCATATTTTACTCGGTACTTTTCTTCAGATCTCGAAAACATCACTTTAACAGCGTCGACTTCCATTTTACACGCAGAACCTTCATGATTTTTCGCGCATTCTTCCTCGTATACTTCGAGCCATTGACGACATTCATCAGTTTTTGTTTTATTTTTCCTAAACATGCACCCTTGGCAATAACTGCTTTTTACTACTAAATCAATCACTTTGCCCGAGTAATATCCTATGAGGGTCGTTATTCCATATAAAGACTTGAAACCACGTTTTTTGCAAGATCCGTCACCAGAAACTTTTAAATTTCTAGAAAAACGCGTTTAAAGTTTTAGGAGCACTTAAATCAGCACTTATTCTGCTCGGCGCGCGCTTCGAGGCGCTGCGGCAAAATCGAGAATTGACCTTTTAAACATTTTATTTCTATATAAAACCAACTGGATATTATTTTTATGAGCCTAAAGTATTGTTTAAGCCAAAAAAATAAAATCAATTTTTTGATAATTCTAGAGTGGTGTTACCCCTTACAAAAAAAAATTAGTAAAATTAATTTTAAAAAAAAGTCAGTCCAAAAGGGGATTTGAACCTCGGTACCAAAAATTACCAGACAAGGCGCTAAAGTATAATACTAAGAAATCCCATACGTTTATCAGCCTACCCTACTAGCAATTTTAGTTTAATTTTCTACCTTTGAGATTAAATAATAATTGTCATGAGTAGTTATGCACCCACTATGGTAACAAAACCCCCATGACCTACTCCCCCACCACTGTCGGAGGTGTCGAGGTGGAGATACACGTCATATACAGTGATGCGAAAATCAGGAGAATTCTCCCGAGCTTTATGCACAGGGGCAATTTGGCACCAGCGGGACTCCGCTCACTCAACTCGTCGTACGACTCGTTCTGAATTGCGATTTATGTTTCACGAAAGTTGGATAAATTTGTAGGCGAGAATTGCGTACTGTTGTAGTACTCGCTCACTCATCGTAGTCGTCACCGGTCGAGAAAAGGTAAATATTAATACAGGTTAGAAAAAGTATATTATGTACTTAAAATTATGTTTTATAAATTAAAAATTGAGTCAGTAATATCATCTATAATGAAGCTATAATGAATATTAACTCTGCAATATGTTTACTATTTTATTGTGCACCGAGGAGGTTCCGCTGAGCTGGAGAATCGCGAGTCACCCAGGGTGGTGACCAACCCACGGCGATTCGTCCAAGAGTTGCTCCTGCTCGTG
>UELV01154546.1:0-17636 GCA_900490015.1 Megastigmus stigmatizans
TTAATCACGCACGTTGTATTGCAATTTGTTTACCATAAAGTTTTGACGTACATGTGATCTTTACGGCACTTGAAGAACGAGTCGTGTACACTGAGCAAGCTATGAGAAGGAAAGTAAGAAACCCAGGGTACGTTCACAGTGAAAGGTTAGTTGTGTATAGTCTCAACAAGCTCCGTATACTTTATGTAGAATCTAATTGTATCTAGTTGTGATTGGCTCCTCACTGTGGAACGGAAAGCAAGTGTGTGTGTGTGAGAGAGACAGAAATGTAAACAAACGCGTGTCGAAGTAATTCGAAGAAAAAATTTGAGGAGCTGCGAATGCCTGTATTTTTATACAAGTTCGTTCATGTAAATATCAATATAAAATACATTTAAATTCACATACACAGATATACCATATAATTAGAAAACCAAGACCAAGAATTTTGCAAGATCTCGACCAAAAAGACTTGACAAGATTCTATTCTCGCATAAGAGTTCTTGGCCTTGTCTTGAAATACTTTTTAATATCTTGTATTGATATTGTCTTGGTTTTCAAGACAAGACAAGACAATATCGATATTTTTCTTGAATCTTGTGGAAGCCCTATATGCAGAACAGGAAAATTCAGATTGAACCGTAACTGTACCAGTTACGTGATTTTGCAGTACTCTAGAAGTTAGATAGTACCGGAGTTAAAAAATATTATGTTTCGCGTCCAACTTGCTTTACATACATATGTAAAGTGTAATTTCGAGTACTGTTAGTTTTGAGAACCGCGCGCGCGCATACGTATATCCATGCGCGATACGACTCATTTTGAATTTCTTCAAAGCTGCATAGTTATTCAAAGCCTCGCCTTTATACACTTCTGCACTGCATATATCTGTATACCTGTTGTAAAGCAACATCCTATATATCATGTCACAATAGCTGCACATTTTACGATAGTCTTTATTATATGGAATTCAGTGAACATATAAGAAACGCGGCTTACGCACCACCTACTCTTTCTATTCTCTCCGAGTTCGATATAAAAACAAAGCAGAGAGAATCGACATCCTATATGTCACCAAGATCACGCAGAGGCAGCGACAGCATCGAGCAAAGGCCGCACCGATAAGAATCGCAGGCTCGGGCGACACGCACACCTCAAATTGTCCTACGAGTAAATCTCCCAACACCATCGCATCAGAGAGCCCTAATGAGTCGAAATTTAAAGGGCGAATGTAAATAATTCAGGTAAATAATTGTAACATGCGCGCTGAAAATGCAAAAAGCATTGCAGCACGCGAAGCCTCGAGCAGCAGCAGCAGCGAATAATCGACGTTCGCAGCTGTCATTTTTTTATTTACCCGGTATAGGTATACAGATAAAACGCTGAGGGGGCGATCGAGGAATGCGCGCGCGGCGGCCGCTGGGTAGGAAGTCAGTCCGGGGATTATTTATCGCTCATTATATAAAGCTGCGGTTGTAAGTACTTTATACCGTAGAGGCAAGGGAGTATGCGCGCCACCCGAGAGAGAGAGAGAGAGAGAGAGAGAGAGAGAGAGAGAAGCTTGGGGAATCGGCAGCGCGATCGGCACCTCGATAAGGATCGAAAGAGCGAGCGCTCGCAAGCGCACTGCCACCGCCTACGATTTATCAAGCTTCTCCCGCCGGCTTTTTATTAGCTATATGGGGGGGATCTTCGACGCGCTGTACATACTCCAAACACCAACCGCTACTGCTGGAGGTTGCTGCAGGAGTGACAAGTTGACGGATGCGTGGGATATTCTATATAGCTATACCTTTCTTTCGAACTCTGTACAAATACAATGAAAAAAATCTATCCTATAACCTGTTGATGTTGTTGCTGGTTAAAATATCATCCTTCGAATAACCGCGAATACTGTACAAAGGTCTCTTTTCCAACTGCACCGATAAATCTTGATTCGCGGACAAACTGCTGTCAAAATAAAAGGAAACTTATTTCAACTGGTAAAGCCTGCGGTACTTGAGATTGTAGTTTTTTCTGATTGAAATTTAGAAATCTGTTTCACATTGGCAACTCGGCTAATGAATTTTTAGAATATATATAGAAATGGAGCTAGTGTATAACTGGTGTAATTGATCCTATTATTGCGCTTCCCATGAAAAGCATACACTTAATGGCTTCGGACAAATAAATAGGGTTGTATATACTTGCATAACACTCGCTCTTAATCTACGTATATTCTCATGCCTTTTGAATGACTTACGATAAAGCCATTATTTCTTATGTAAACGTCAGAAACTTAATTGAGTGACTATTGCAATATCAGACCAGTGGGGTTTTGCACTTTAAATCACTATTAAAATTGTTAAGCGAACTCTCTCGCAACGGTAGGTACTTGAGTATGCTCAAACAATGAGTTTAAAAGTTGTACTCTTAGACCTCCGATACTTTCTAAGAAAAGAATTGAAGAAAAATAGACATATAAAACCTTGTCTCGTCGTCACTCACGGCATAAATATTATTAAATTTAAAAAAAATTGACTCCCTTACATAATGGGAAAGTTAAAGTTAAATTGAAAATCGGGTCTGTCTATACCAGTCTGTTTCTACTTACACTAATAATGTCTGGATACTATCAACTCGGCCTTTTCTTTAAACACATACCGTCATATAAGGAAGTTGAATTTTTTTTAAATTAAACGTACATTTTCTCTTGTAGTGTCAATAGGTGACACTGTCAGGATTCGGGTGTTAAAACGTTTTAGAATAAAAAAATTAACAATAAAGAATATTACTGCATGCTGCCGCAGACGATAAAGAACAAAGTTAACTACAACTTCTACTAAACTTTACTAAGGACGCAGGTAATCGTTCTGAATATCTATACGCTGAAAAATTCGCTAGAAAGTTGAGTAATTTCTTTGTTTTTTAAAAGTTTGCGAAAGCAACAATATTTAGTATCGCAATTTTCCCTACTCACAGTTTCTCTCTGCGCAGTAAACTGACAACTGGCCGTCAAGCAGAAATCCTCCTCAAAATAAGACATCCTCATACGGAACTGTCCCTACACACATTTAAACTGTCAGTTACGACTGTTTTCAAACCGCGCGACAAAAGAGCAAAGATGGCAAACGCCGATTTCGCGTCGAACGAACAATATCATCCTGCAGTAGCTTTTGCACGGGGGAAAGCTAAAATGTCGCGCGTAGATCTGTCCAGTACGATTTCCAACACTGATGACGCATTTGAATTCAAGTCTATGCGAGATTACACGTTGGCCGAGCCATGCTGTATGCGCGGCGGCTGCATCGATGATTTATTGCCCGAAGCCCTCGTGTTTTATGCCAGAGAAACGCGGGGAGAACTCGCGGTTCGATACGCGGATTAGAAACGTTTTACCAGCTGTAATAGGCAGGAGTATGCATGCGCGCTTTTACATAATCTGGAATTGCGCGCATTGCCTGGCGATCGCAGCTGGCGATACGCTGCAGGTATATGTATATCCGTTTCTCTCTCTCTCTCTCTCTCTCTCTCCACGGCGAATAAAGGATGCCTTAGCGTGTGAAAGCTTCACGTGAGCTGAGATACTTACAATTCGAGCTGAATTTTCGGTATAGGCACACCTTTTTGCGGAAGTATTGCCGAGCGTTTTGAATTTGATATTTGGTAGGCTGATGTGGTTATATATAATATACATTTGGGAGAAAGCTTTGGATTGAGATGTTAATCGCTGAAACATGTTTACATACTTACTGCGGGGATAAGAATTTGTGATTTATATGGGTGTGTGTGCAGCTCGTTGAAAAGGATGAATTTCTACATTTTAATACGGAAATATTCATTCATTTGAGTTTCTACGTGTCCGTATTAGTTGTGAATGCATACGAAATTGAGATCAAAATCAATTTTTAACTATAATAATCTTTATTATATATTCCTCTTCAAATTATCGCATTAAAGTCATCATTCGTGGCGGAACATAATTTTTTTTGCATCTTTCAACTAAATTGAAATTTGAAATAAAGTATAGCAATGACTATAAAACTTAATTTCCTCTAGCTCAATTCATTTCAATTGAATCCCTGGTAACTAAAAGGGCGTGTGCCTCTTTTTTGGGTGGTGATAGTTTTTAAATTTACCAGATTTCAACTGTTTTTAGAATTTCATAATAATGTTGCTAATACGTAAATCTTTTTAAGAAAGGAATCGTTCAAATAATAATTTATTTTATTATAGTTTTGGAACTAAGTAATTCGTATGCCCACCCTTTTCGTTTCCAGAGCCTCTGCATTTTATTGTATAAGTAAGATCGCAAACTTGACTTTCTGAGCGAATCGTCCATCTGTAACGCAGAAAATCAGCAGAGACTCGGTCACACGTTGCACAAAGTTACTCGCATATCCGGTGAGTCGTATGTGAAGGATAATTTTTTACAGCACATATAATGGATGACTTCCAGCGTAGGTCTGACATTATAATTAACTCGCTGGTGGTATATATCGATAACGCATTTACTTCATTACCAATCCTCCACTAGCTCTTGAACCTGATTGATTTTATCATTCGCAGTTTCGTGGCATTACCAATGCTTATAGAACCACGCATCGTTAACCGCGAGAATTATCAGAATAAGCCTATCGCTCCTAACACTCCGCAATACATTAGGCGAGAGGCACACACAGGCATAAATCATCGATTGCAACATGTCCTCTTCTCAGCTCATTCGCATTAATAATCGTCTCTGCGCGTTAATGGATGTAACCCACTTTTCCATTCCTAATCGCAGCTCGAGCCGCCTTCAGATTCATTAAACAAACCTGATGCGAGGAACGGAAGTGGGAAAGACATCATAAGGCATTGCCAGACAAGGAAGTGCGACAATGATTTTTCTCAGGGTTATTGGCCGGCCAATCGATTCGCATCGCTGCGATCGGTTATCTCTCGAGTGGGAGATCGGCGGCGATCCGGTCTAAATGAATAAATTGCCACTTGTTACGCTATGTACGCGGGTCCAAGAGACGCATGGAAATCTCCCCAGTCAGGAGTCGAAAGCAAAATCTATATAAGAATTGCACTATAAGGAATAGTCGCCGGCTAATGGCATAATTAACCGATTTAATGCAGTCGAAATTAGCATTGATTGGCACGGTTTAGCATAAATCGGTGAAGAAACAAAATTAAAAGGGCCTAGACTAGGCGAATTATACGCCGGTACCGGTGCGCACTTTCTAAAATTTAAATTATGACGATATTGCGAAACTGTTGAACTCGTAATTTTAATGCTGCTGGCGAACACACGAGTGATAAAGATCGACGCGTGTGAATTTTTCTTTTATGCTGATTTATGCAGTGTGATTTTGTTTTAATGCGATCTGATTGTAATTAGAGGTTTAATTAGACTGGTAATATTTATAATGGACATTTATACGTTTGGACAGAATTTCAGCCTTGCGAGACGCATTCCATCCACGGTTATAAGCTTCCGTTATTGTGCAATATGCTTGCAACTATGCGTATACATGGGCAGCGTGTGAGAACTGAAATTTTACGACTCGAAGGACAAGGCCGCTATTTCCACAAATTTCAAAAGAGTCAGTTATACTTATAGTTTTTTCAATGTTTGCAACGAGCGAACTGCAATGCAGATGAACTACTTTGTATCATTTATATTGTAATAATGAAGGTAAGCCAGATGTTGAATAATTCACCTAATCAATTTTTTCAACAACCAATTTTTAATAAGATCCGAAACAAACATTTTTTTCGTTTATCACAACGAACAATCTTTACTAGCCAATATGACTTGTCCTAACCATTTTTTCAAGTTGTTTGAAAATCACTGTACTCAACCAAAACTGACTTTACAATTCAATTCTTCAGCTACAAGGAGTTCGAATCCGCAAGACGCGTCTACAATTATTCTCATAAAAGTCATTCCAATTAAAATTCAGCGCTAAACAAGAGAAACAAAAGCAGAGCACAGCAGAGCAGAGGAGAGGAGAGCACAGCAGAGCAGCTTCAGCAGAAACATCAGCAACACGCAACAGAAGCAGTTCGCAGTCAAAGTATATATAGCTAAGCACATTTCCGACAAGCCAAGTTGGATTAGCTAATTGTCGAGGCGGGCAAGCTCCGCCGGCGCGAGTTCATTAGCGCGCACCAGAGCGCAGTCGTTTATCCTGTCTCTCTCGCTCGCGCGGGAGGAAGGGGGAAAGGAAGTGCGCATATTTGACGGGGCCGCTGTTCAGCCTAGCGTGGAAGCTACGCGGCGGCGGCGGGGGAGGCTCGCGCGATGCTTTATGGGCCCAGCAACTGAATCTGAATATGATTTAGCGGGAAGAGAGAGAGGGAGAGAGGAGTCGGTGCATCGCGGCATAGCTGAGCTAGGCTGTAATGTGTGTAGGGCCGCGAGAGGCGTCCGATCGAAACATCGAGCCCGTTGCTTCCGGTCAAGCATCGCTAGACGCTCCCTGCGCTCACTTCACCGCTCGACTTCGTGCGCTTCCGCTGCTGCTGCTGCTGCTGCGCTTTTTTCTCTCTCTTCTCGCTTTTGTTAATATATACGCCTGTAGATTCGCTGAAATGGAAAGTTATGCATGATTTTGTATATTATGCACTCTTATTTCAATATCTTTTGCCAATAGCATTGATTTGATTAGTACAATGAAACATCTGTGATCAGCGCGTATACCACCTGACTAGATTATATCTATATAGAGTATCAAAAAACTGCCGAGGCTTAATGTTTTGAATGACTTTCAAGCGCTGTGGTAGTTTATAACTAAAGTAAGCTTGCGTGTTCGATGAATAAACGCGATCGCTCTGACAAAACAATAATAAAAATCTCTTGTCACGTTATTTTGTTCGCGTGATTACAGGGTGTCTATTTTTTTTTACTAATCATATATGTCAGCCTTTGACTTATCATTGGAAATGATATAGTGAGAGCTTGAATGACTTGTTCTAAGAAAAATACAGTACAATTGGGAGATTTAGATAAAGTAAAATATTGTGATTGTCTTATTTGGTTTATGAATGTAAGATATTATGAAAAAATATTCAAATTAGATATTTTTGAATCTACACTCTTATACTATACGTTCTAAATATTTATATATTAAAAATGTATAACATAAGTATATATAGCCTTTTTCTGATTAACGTGTTTGAAGTTTTAGAATTTCTTTATTAACATTCTTCTCAGAATTTTAATACCAGTCTCCGTTAACTGAAAATAAATCAAATAGCAAAGCTTAAAAAATGTGTTTATGCTCGACATTTATTTTGAATAAGAAAGCGAATCGTAATAAAGTTATGTGTTTATCTTTAAAAAAATGTAAATGATTTGAGCGTAGAGTTGGAAATGCAAAGGCACGAAACGATTCTCTATACTTGGGCTCTGTACATTTATACAAGTACATAGTTACCGCTACTCGAACCTAAACTATTTCACTATATATACCGCTAACCCAGATTGGCAATTATTCAATTAATATTTGAGCTTTATCACATACACATGCGCGTAACCATATTATTTCCAGGTAATTTATCCAAAGCTTAACAAGAGCAGGAAACGAAGCTAAAGTAATATGCGCTTAGTTACCCGTGTGCTAGTGTATACACAGAAAGCTATAAACATGATTTTGAGGCGTGTGTTTATAATTCACAATATAGCAATGTGGATTTTCATAAAATCTAAACGTTCGCATAAAATTACTGTTCGCTATATGCCAATGTACACTTGGAGGCTAACTGGAAAAACTAACGGAGCCTAAGGTAATCAAATATTGTAATGAATTTATTTTTGTATTATACTTTATGGGCTTATTTTATATTCTAATGTTATATTTTAATTAATTAGACTACATTCCAAAATCAAATTAAGCGTACTTTTAGCGTAAATTTTTATTTATTGGCAGGCGGAAAAAGCTATGATAAGAGTTATTCGTACTGTATAGTTCCGACTACAGAACATATGATTAACTCTCTTGGATTCTGGATCTACTTAATCGCGTTCATTGGTTTTTAAGCTTCATCGATGTAAATGGCATATACACGACAATTAATATAGTTCTCATCATAATACTTTCATTGATTTAGATTTGATATATGCAGAAGTGTTCATTTTGTAAATGAACAACATACAATCATCTTAGTTCTGTTAACTAAATGGAATAGTCATCTTCACATAAATGGACATAGGTATACAAGATTCTAAAAAAATATATAGTAAGAAGTTGATACAACTACAAATTCCGTTTAGTGAATATTTACATGTAACGACAGAATTACGACGCTCGAAAGCGAGTTGATTCTATAGCACATGCAGGTGCACTTTTTGTAACACCATGATATAGAAAGTAGAATTCAACGTCCAAAGCAAGATCGAAAGTAAAGTTCGCTTAAAAGCGTCGCAGCAGCCAAGACACATTTCAGTGTCGCTGCAGAATCTCGTATATAATTCGGTAAGAACGTCGAGCGAAAGGGAAAATCCGGCTAAATCAAGAGTCTGAGCTCGACTTGATCTCGGGGATCAGGAAAATGTTACCCTTGCAGAAAAAGGGTCTCTGGTGTATATAGCCATGCGGAAGGAACTAGACATATACACACATACTATAGACACGTGAGTGCGTAAGTAGAAAAGGTCCCGCGAATTCTCACGGGGATCGCCGCGAAGAAAGCTTGTATATCCTGCAGAAAGAGATTTCGTGCCTCGTGGAGCGCACAATTACGCGAGCGTAGACGAGGAGCTTCCTTGCTCAGCTGCGCGCCGCGCCACATGCGCCCATCCGTCAGCTATACTTTTATCGCACGAAAAGTTTCCCCTCAACTTGATTAACCGTTATATATGTGGGAGCAAAAATTCTCTTCGCTATCACTTTTTGCGTACACGGGAATATTGTTTCGCTGCAACGGAAAGGAAGCTACATTGAACGGCGTTCTACGGTATACAGGTGCAGGTGTTTTAAAAAATAATAAGCAATATGCGTCGAGCTACTTGGATTTTCGCTCACCGCTGGTGAAATATGTATACAAGCCTAACGTGTCGTCCGCGACGATTTGCTTGCGAGCAGACGCGCAGAGAGAAAAGGAATAGGTGCACAGGAGAGAGCACAGTAACGGATTCCTGTCGATTCTATACGGTCTTCTGCCGCTTCCGCTATGCGCTCGCGCGTACCGAGATAATAAGTCAAGAGCTCTGCAATAGACGGATACGCGCGCGCCTTCCTTCCCTATACAAGCGACCGCAGCAGCATCTCTGCGTACAGTTCGCGCGACGTAGTTAAAACACGGTAGAACTGGAACAATATCGACGGGAAATTGTAAGTCATCCACTAATATTTTTTGTTCGACTCATCGTTTCTTAGACTTTCAGCTATGAAGAACTAGAAGAATGACAAATGCCTCTTGCTGCAACTGTACATGGTCAAGAGTACAATTTTGTGGATTAGTAACGATTCAGCACTGGAATTCAACTGTTTTGAATAATTTGTGAAAATAACATAAACTTTCATACCAATGCTTTAAAATGCTTTTAGCTTTTGACAATTATTCAAATAAAGGATTCTTCGTGCAAAGCGTATTTTTCTTTTCACTTTACAAAGATTGTATACTATTAAGGTTAGTCTATTTAAAATAAGTTACAATACAAATTATACGTTTTATTATCGATTGCGAGTCCGTATGAATATTTTATTATTTAATTATTCAACTTTTCCAATCACTATGGTCTACTATCTATAAATAAAAAATTTTAGTTAATTAAAAAATATCTATCAATACTTTTACTTATAAAAATGAACTGAAACGTCTTTATAACTTTACAACTCTCGAGATAAGATATTGCATAAAAGGTAGCGTAAGTTCTGGAAGTCCATTGATATAACGATATCAAATGACTTATAAAGTACGAAGCTCAAAATAGTAATCGTATAAAAAAGAAGAATGTACTTATGTGAAGTATATAAAAAATGTAAAAGGATAAACAAACCATTTTTCGTGTGAAACTTGCAAAAATTATGTAACAGAAGTCTACACGCTGTTATACTGAACATACGAGTACACGACATTCATGTATTTCGCATCGAGATCTCGTGCGCCGATAAAAATTCTCTCGGCCCTTGCACTGCACGATTAAAACCTTAAGTTATGCGAATTTTACACAACGTTAAAGTTATTCATAAAAATATTAAATTATAAATTAATATACCGAATACATTATAATTTTAATTTTCATTCAGTCACGCGGAAGCCGGAATAAAAATAAATCCTCATAATTTTAATTAATAAATCTTGACTCAATGTATAAATAACTGAAAATCGCGATGCCTTTCGCATGCTATATCTTTGCAGCAGACAACTGCGTAAGATCAAACTTTTCCAATAACAATCATTGTTTACAGACACTGCAAAAATACGTACACGCTCCCTCTATCTCTCTTTCTGTAACTGTATTACACTTCAAGATACAAGAGCATAGAAGAAAACGTTAATGATAAATTCCGAGCAAAATGTTTGATCCACAAATAAGTAGAACAGTGGATTCAAAGAATTCTAATTCCAGTGAAATATCTGCGCGCGTCTCTTACGCGCGAATCCCGAGAAAATAGGGCTGCAGCTCAAGCCATAACCATAAAGCAGGAACTTTAAATTTTCTTGAAAAAAAGGCAGAAAAAAATCTTCAACGGCGTTCAACGAGTGCAGGCAGCAAACGAGCGTAAAAAGTCGCGTAGAAAGAGAGGAGACCTTTTTTACGACACTCGGCGTTCCTATCCATATCGCGAACTCCCACGAATATATATATAGGTACCCGCCAATATTTTATTACGCTCCACTTTCACGCTGTATCGATAATACGTTTATAGAAGGCTATACCTGCACAGCGAGTCTTGATTATCGCCAAAAGGTTTTACGCGGTGCTAATAGCTTAAATAATCGATTTTTATATGATAAATATTCCTGTTGCTCAAGAGGATGCTATTACTTTGTATATACAGCTTGATATTCTTTCATTACTCAATTATTCGCATTCGTTCAAAAGAATTAATTCTTATAAATCAAACAGTATTTCCTACAACCACCTTAGATCAGAATAAATTTTCTGTATTATCAATAGAAATAATTAACACTTATAATATACCATTTTTCTAACATCTTTATGATTACTTCATTTTAAACCGAAAAATAATATTTTTCAGTTTGTAGAAATAACAGAAACTATAGTTTTATTTTAAAAAGAACACTTTTCAGTGAAATTTGATCTTCTATAGAGTTGAAATATTTACTAGTTTCTAATCGAGCTTTAGAAGAAAAGATCCTATTTGTAAATGGATCCTTTAATCTTAAAAAGTATAGTTTTTCAAATAATAATTAAACTATACAGAGTGCATTTATGAATACTTGATATAAGATTGAGATTAACGATAACAATAGTAAAAGGATAATCAGAATTTATGGTGATTAAAGTTTTCGAGCTTATTGTTTAAGCGCGGCTTAAAAGTGCAACAGAAGATAATTATCAAAACATTGTATAGAGTGAAAATTACGCGTTATCAAATAATTGACTTGGCCCCAACGCAAGGGTTTGCAATACTAACGAAAATACTAAACAATAATATGAGCGATATATTCGTGTATAGGCCACTTTTACCGCTTTCTAATTGCAAAATTGCACCTCGACCGATTGATGTGCCTATATATATATATATATATATATTAAAACGGGAGCAGTAGCGCCGCGGCTATATCGAAATAACGGTTAATTACTCGCGGATGAGTGTTTATTTTCCACCGTGGGCGAGAGCGTTTAATGTAACGTTTTTCCCCCACAATTTTTGTATGACCCGAATCGCTTCTTTTTATATACTTCGCTTTTCGGGAACTGAGTAATTGGGAAATTTCGTACTCCCGCATTTCATTAAATAATTGATAGCTTTTTATGCTCGGTTGGAAAACGCACCCATGAGTTGTTAGCTAAAATAATGTATACCGCATCCAAGCAATTTTTCCTTCGTTTACGTTGGGTATATTATTTTCACGAATAAAAGCAAGCGACACGATTAAATATTAGTGCTGCTTAATCATTAGCTGTGACTTTTTTTTAGCGCTGTCGATTATAATGATTAGCGGTCGATGGTTAAATTAAACGCTTAAAATTATAACATAGATAATATAGAGACTGATATACTTTCCCTTGTTTAAAGCGCTATATGAAACTGCATAAAGGTACTTTAATAAAGCTTAACAACGATATGAATTCCATGCATCCGACACTACAATCTCATAAGATTGACCCACAATGGCCTGATGAATAAATATTTCAGAAGAAACTACAGAGACGAGAATATAAATTAGGTCACTGGTAAGAAACAGTACAGTGCGCATAGAAAATCATCGCAGTTTTAGCCATCGATATTAAAAAAACAATATAAGCGCTGAAAGTTCGAAGCTGTCACGAGCGCTAAGCCGTGAGAGACAGAGAATATTCTTCTTTTAACTCTACGTGGAATAAGTCTCGTTTAATTGCGCGGAATCGGCGCTGAAAGCTCCCTGTATACGAAGTACGTTTCAAAATCCCACCGAGATAACTTGTTTTTTAGAAAATATTAACTTATGTTTAGTTCTCCTTCGCGATCAGACGTAAGTTACGCTTAACATGAGGCTGACCGTTGAATAATCTTCGATAGTATAAACTGCGTCACGCATGCCGCGGTACTTTTATGCTTCGCTGATTGAGCTAATGCACTTGCGAACGCGCGCGGGGCCGAAATAATTAAAAAGTCAACTTTCACGAGTAATTACACTGCAACGCGCACTAAATTTCGACCCAGATTGATTTTTTTTGTTTTAACGAGATAATTCATTGTTGCTCGTTCGATCGACTGCAAGCACAGTGTTGAGTTGACAAAGCTTGGAATTGCAGCGATGTACGAACCTTTAAAACTTTTTTGCACGATAATGAATAATCAAGATTATAATTTAATATAGATGTAAATTAGCATTGAAATGCAACTGATATCTTTCAAACTTGTAATATCAGCGCTCGGCCCGCAACCGCAGGGTCTATTAACATATTTCAAAATTACCTAAATTATACTCAAATGTGGATATAAAGTACACAAGGAAGTCAACAGTATACGTAGAGTACAAGCTGCAGTATACGTTTTCTGAATAAGTTAGTCGGGATGTTACTTGTAACGTAAATACTTTCATTTTGATTACTTTGAACTAATGAATTTTATTCACTTTGTATGCGTATGAGAATAACCCGCGTTTACTTCAATTAAGTCTGTTATTTTCTATGTTTACGTATACCGGAGCTATTTTCCAAGATTTTCTTGCAATTAAATTCTTCATGATATTCTTTAAATTGTTCTTGATAATACTTTGTCGTCCTATCCACGTCTTCTAACATTCAAATGAGGCAGTAATGATTAATAGGATTCATATCAGCAAGTCCTTAAATACCATTAAAAATACACATAAGCCTCGATCTCGCGCAAGGATCATCCCTATCATCCTACAGCTGCACTTCCGCAAAAGCAAGCGACGGCATCGTCTAACCAATGAAAATTGAAACTTTTCAATTAGTTCGAGCCGCGCTCAGCCTCTCAAGATTAGCCCGCGCACCTCACAAGAAGACTAGACAGTGTGCGCGACATAGAGCTTAAGCCCTGATTGATTTATACTTGACGGAACGTCGGGCTAATTAAGTATGTAGCGCGCGAGGCGAGAGACCGACCAAGTCGTGCGTCCTCGGTAACGAGGGCCCGCCACCGCCGCACCGCGTGCATACACGCCTTTAACACTGCACGCGCACACGTGTGCGGGACGCTAATTGCGCGTGCGAAGCCGAGCACAATTAGCGCCCGACCCGCAAAATACCCCGAGAGCGAATTCTTTTTTCTTAGTTCGCCGCAGGATTTTTCCTTGCCGCTTTTCACCTTAGAGCCTGGGAGAGTCTGGATGCATAACAGCTGTGCGGTTCTTTTTGAAAAACAAATTGGGGGATAAGATCTTTGGTCGTTTCTACGTTTGGTGTAGTTTTGCAGTTGGAATGTGCACGCGTGAGATTATTGCCATTCTCTGCTTAGTTAACATGTCTTAAAGATGTATGTTGCAACGAGGCGATATTATAAATAACTTGTACCTATAATCGACTGCTTAATAGTACTACACGATACTGTTTGGAACCTAAAAGTATATCGATACAATCTTAGTCTAATAAACATTCGGATACCCGCAGAATTGTCAATTACCCACAAAGTTTATAAAACCATCTGAGCTAAAATTACGCAATTTAGCATAATACGTCATTACTCGCAAGTGTGCATTGCACTATTATTTCTCTTCTTCCGTGAAGCTATGTATACAAGACTGCAAGCATTTTTTGTGGTCTTTTTCGAGGAACTAAAAATGCATACAAGTTCTCAATCCTATCCAGCGCAACCACTTGCCGAGTCGATCGGGTCGCGTTGCGCCATAAATATGAGAAAGAGATGAGGACATCGTACTGTCGGGATAAGGTTAGTCAAAATTAATGATTTTCGATTGCCATTTCTTGGTCCTTTTTTAAAAACAACTTAAAAACTATATCGTTGTATTGTTATTTAACTCGAAGATAATTAGTCTTTATTTAGAAGTAGTCATACAGAGACTAAGGGATTATTCACAGTGAAAGGTTAATTGTGGCTATAGTCACAACTAGCGTATATTTTATATGGGGCCGTATTGTGTAACTCGCTCCTCACTATGAAAGTGCCCTAAATTAGCGATAGCTATTAGTTACGTATTGCTACAGTAATTTCGATAACTCTAATTCATGTTTCTACATGTACGACACACTTGCATGCAGACATTTCGTTATTAGAATAAATTGTAGAAATTGAATATTGGTGAAATTTAAGCGAGCGAAATCGATCGTTATAAAAGGAAATATAAGATTAAAATATCTCCCATAATAGGATCGTTATGTAAAATGTACTTTAAGATTCTATCTTACGAACCGTGAGAACTATTTTGCATTATCGAAATTGACTATGTTTTCTCAATCGGAAAACTTTACCGCTATATAGGCGAAAAAAAGAGAAAAAGTGCGTCGAAACCTTTTCAATTTTCCAGCTGTGCAGAGCCGAGTTGTTATCGACAAAAAGTCGCGGTTCCCATTGCAGCCGAGGGAGAGAGGGAGAGAGAGAGAGAGAGAGAGAGAGAGAGAGAGAGAGATGCAAAGCGCAGGAAACGATGACACTTTTTTTGTGCCGGGGCGCACTGCAGCTATCCAATCGGCGCTGTACGGCGAGAAGAAACCATCGAAGGGGATCATCGCTCGGAGGCTCGTAGAAGAAGATGAGAGAGAAGAGGAATAAACGCTAATTCCTTGGGTTTCTTCTCACGGATCCGCCTTTCCTCTCGTCCTTTTTACATCTTCCATCTTCCGGCGTCCCTTTTTTTTAGTTCCTACAACGCTCGAAACATTCGAAATTTATACGAATGATATTTGCATGGATATTTTTTAAGAAATTTTTTATAAAAGATTTGCACTTTAAAAGCTGGATCTGGAAAAATGATTGATGCTTACAAATACAGATTTCTATCATCTCTTTACAAATGTACAGACGGTTTTCTATGTGACAAAATTGAAAATTTAATAGCTATACAATTTAAGCAATCAACGACCGCATTTACTCGCTACTGCTTATTCTATTTAAAATATATTAAGAAGATGATTGGTATTATAATTATGAGAGATTTTCCATTACACAGAATTTTGTGCCGAGAGATGAAATTTTATAAAATAATAATATGTAATTTAAGTTTACTTTAATTGTAATCGAGTTGAAGACTGAACAAAATTAAAATACTTTCGTGGTCAAACGATACCTTTCAATTTTACTTATTTCTCAAGGTTTTCCTTTCGTTTTTGCCGTGTAAATTCCTTTTAAAAAAAGAATGCAAACAGAATTTCGATTCGAGAATTAAAAAAAATTCACAAGACTAAGACACACATTTCTGTCTCATATAAAAGCGAATAAGTCATTACAGTAAACTTACTTGTCCTGATTCTCCTCGGAAAAATGTGAAGCTATATACTCGTAGAAAACGACTTTATATGTAGACACTAACTTATCATCGACTACAAGCCCATTTTTTGCTCAAATAAGTAAAAGAAAAATGTCATACCAGTCACGATAGCAATGCCTTTCAAGTATAAGTGGATATTGCGGATCCACGTCGGGCACAAGATGAAAAAGGCGATCGTGCGGAAAAATCTCAAGTTCTTGGATTTAAAAAGTGACACTATATATCGTATAAGTAATTACAGGTCAGCGTGCCAAATTGGATCGTTTTTCAAGACGAAAAACATTATGACAGCCTATTTTTCGGATCGAATACGAAAGATTCTTCTGGAGAATTCGCAATCTCTTTTCCAAACACTTGTATAATGTACGATTTATTTCCCTCTACCGTTTTTTATTTACGTGGAAATATCTCCTCGTGCAGCAATAACTTGCATTATATATAGTTAAATGCGTCCTTTATTTGTTAAGATAATTAATTTAACAGAACCGAGAAAGCATACGCGAACCATGCAGCGAAATGAAGGAAGATGCGACATTCCGTTTGTACAAATATTGCCAAAGGATTCGCGTCGATGAGTAAAGCTTGCGAATATATCCGACGCCGCGGATAATGGATTGTCCTCGAACTCGTGTTTAACGCTTAGATGAATTCTTTTATGCAAACCTTTAAATTTTCAAACTACATACCAGTCAGTCGGAAGTGTATCTTATTCGATAACCAGGACTGATAGCTCATCTTAATTCCAACTTTTTTTCATTCACTTTTTTTATTGCGTAAAATGTCACCATATATTATCTATATTAAAAAGTGTGTCATATATAAAAAAAAAAAAAAAAAACACCGTTACGGGTCCAGAAAAAAAAAAACAAGCGTCACGTGCTTATGTCTAGATATAAGTGAAATAACAGCTTAAATCTCATACTTTACTTCACTTTTGCATTAAGGTATCATTCTTCATTAAATACAATAAAAATTTATAAGCTTTTTGAATCGTGTTATCGACAGTGTTCGATTGATATAAGACTCGATTCCAACCTCGTACTAAGTCTAGTTCTATAACTTGGAAACGCTATTGGTAACATAAAGTAATAAACATTCAACAGCTGACTGAACGCGAGCTAAAATCGATTCTCAATTTATCGCATTATCTTCAATTTGATAGGTAAAACCTCGCAGCTGAAGCAATGCTCGCCGGGCTCCAACATAATCTTCGATTTGAAGAACAGAGCCGCGGGATAAGAAAAGGAAGCCGTCACGACAAGAGAGACTACTACACAGGCCTTTTCGCGTATATAAGAGAGACAAGCGCTCGGAGCCAAAGTCACGATGAGCCTCGCTCTCTCTCTCTCTCTCTCTCTCTCTCTCTCTCGGCAGAAATAACTTCCGCGCAAGCCTCAAGAGAGAGTTGACACGAAGTGGAAAAAAAAGAAAGAAGGGAATACAGGCGGCATGAGGGAAATAAATCAGCTGCCTCGATTCCGTCTTTATTTATGCGCGAGAGAGCGTTTGCGCCGTAGCATTAAATAACCAGAGCGAGAGTCGATAAGAGGAGGATCGAGCGGAAAATTGCCGCAGTTTTCCTCTGCCTCCCTCCCCCC